>JAIPMN010185584.1:0-16878 GCA_020650975.1 Apostichopus californicus
ACTAACAAATTATTGTGAAACGTTGAAAACCTCTGATATCATCCAGGCTATATTTCGTTACCTATTTGAATTGATGCTAATCATCAGTTAATTTGTTAATGTCCTTATGTCTGTTTGTTAGTACTTCGTCAAACATAACAATAAGTCAGGTCCTCAGAGGTAACACAAAACTCAATACAAATTTAATATTTGTATGGCCTAATGTACCATGCTACAATTTAAAACAAATTTGAAAATGGAAAGAGCATTGATTTGTTTGAGTTATGGAAAATAACAAAACATTGAATCAGCATAACATATTTAGGACTGAACAAAGAATTATCCGTCCTCGTCACTTAAGGTTTAAACGTAGCATTTCAAAGAATTAACATAATTTAAGGGGTAAACATATAGAAACATTACTAGCACTAATTGTTTGTTAGTCTACCAAGAAAGAAAATAATTTCTGACTATAGTCATCCTTTAACAATACATTCTTTTGTACGCAAACACTGTATTTCGGCGTACATAACATTTAGCAACAACAAGGGTACGGTGTGTGAGTAAAATGAATAAACTACCAACCTGTGACTTTTACATGGTGTTCTGCTACAACAGATCCATTATGGTAACAAATGTAAACGCCTTCATCTGACAACAGAATAGGGTCTAAAAAGAGACTGTAATTGTCGAAAAGCTTGATGTTCCTTCCATATTTCTCACTCAAGCATGCCCGGTTAAAGCATAAGACAGAATTTTCATATAACCATTTATTATTCTGAACATGTTCTCCGTTACACGAAAGTTGAAGCGACCCGTTAAAACTTGTTGTAAGTTTGACAAATAATGTATTGCCATGAAGACATGAAAATGGTAAAAGCACGCCTATGATGAAGCAGAAAAGTTTACAAACCATCTCACTAGTTGTGTAGCACACATCAATGAAATGACGAAAACCACCGTTGTCTGCAAAATTGTATGCCTACATTTATACATCTATGCTGCTTTTAGGTCTCAACCCATCTGTTTTAGTTCAGACAATAGCTTCGAAAAGTTAGATTCATTTTATGACATAAATAATATGATAACCTTTTACTTTCACTTTTATAATTCAGCGCTGCTTCAAACATCTTTAAACAATGCATTGATAATTCATTAGTAGCGTGCAGCTTACACAAAACGTATGATTATGCACATTGTTCTTTCAAGTTTATGAAAATGTATTGTAAGGCGTATATTGGTTTCGCTCGAAAATGTTTGAAGTAATTCAATTCTCTCATAAAAAGTCGATAGTTGATACAATTGTTATTCCCTCTGAGATTGGCTCATATAATAAAAATGTTTAAAATAACTGGAACAAAGGACAAATATTACAGTCGCTAATATTTAACCTTGTAACACACGATAATAATAGCACGCTTAGAGGGAATCATGATGAATCTAGTTAAAGTTGTTTTCAGTGTGCATCATGATAAATTTTACACGGGAAATAAAGTAATATAGGGGAAGACTAAAGGTAAAAAGTAAAAAGCGATAATGACACAATCTCAGGAAACTTTTTAATGAGCTGAGGTATGTTAGTGCCCAGTCAGTAAAATCGACTTGTTCAAATCAAATCATTATACTAAATATTGTTTTCCATACATCGATTTCGTTTTGAACATACCTGTTGCGTTTGTTTTACCACAAACTCAATTTGGAGGTTTTGACTCAAGTGGTGCACCACGATGAAGTGAAAAAAACACATCAGAGTTGATATCGAGGTATCCAAACGCACGGACATGCGATTTCTATGGCAATGTGTGCACTCAGTTCTCTTTCCTTGCGTATACCCGTGTTAGTACTGTATCTAGCGGACTTAATGGGTGTGGCTTAATATAGATCATATTACATTACAGGACAAGCCTTGCACAGGCCCCGCCTCTATTCGGTTCATGTGCGGTGCATCATGTGCATGCATTGATTTTACCTTCTTAGAATACGTTTTGAGTTAGAATGGATTAGTTAGAAGAGACTTTCACTTCAATTCCAAATCGTCAGTTCGATTAACAGGTGCATTGGCGAGAAAGACGTTTACTCAGCTGATCGATTCATCAGAATTGCCAATGATACGATACTATTTAACGAGATACTATTTGTGACCAGGATCATCACTGTGAATAATGCTACGGCAGAATTAACGTTTCAAGAGACTGGGTATAGCATGCATTTGTACGCACATACAACAACTACGGGCGATTTTTGGTGAACTCAAGACTTAAACATGATGTAGTAAAACAGAACAGTTCCAGTACCCAACAGAACAATCGGTGTGTGTGTGAATGGGGGGGGGGGGGGGGTTACCTCGGTACGTTTGAGCTAACGTGTAGGGTCCTATACATAGGTCCAAGCTACATAAAATGCTTAGAAGCTTAGGCCTAACTGTTAGTTAGGTGTTATTATTTTATGAATAAACATTAGTTACCAAAGTCAGTGACTCGTCGAAAATTCTTAAGAAAGTTTGACAGTAGATGATTGGGCCTGGTGGCTGGCCTTGCTTCGACCAGGACGGTGGACCCATACCGCACCACGTTCTGGTCAAGGACTAGTCGAACCCTATGTTGGCCTAAGCTAGGGCCTTCATTAGCCTAGCTTGTTACCCAGGTAATATAAAACTGTTGATGCCCATGGTGTCTTGTAACAGACAACCGTGTATGATCAACATGTACAAATACAACAGCTACCGTAACTGTAAACATTGTCGTTAGCATTCATGGTAGGTTTGGTACATATTGGGCACAATTGCAAACAACAAACTAGAAAATCTTTTTTCAGTGCATGTAGCCGGCTACAATAGCTCAAGACTCATGCTCATATAATAATATATATGCCAATGGAGCCAACAGAGCCACAGAGTTGTCATGTATTATTTGCTGACCTTTTTTTACATATTTTAGGTGGTATATGGTGGGACCGAAGTTCGAACACCGATCACGTGGCATTAAAGTTTAAAAAAAGTTCTGTCAGTGAATTATTGTCTTTATTTTTTTCCGACGGAAATGGCAGATTAAACTTGGTTAACATATTGTAAAATGATGAAACTTGAAGTTTTATAGGAGGAGGAGCGGTGGGGGGGGGGGCGGGGGTGGGGCGTTTGAACTTTGAGGTCCGTTCAACCTTCGGTCCTGTCACTATGCCTATGCAACTAAATAATTGTCTGCCCTCACACGCATACCACTAAGCATCCGAGTAAAATTTCATAGAATTATGTAAACTTAAAAAAAAATAGAGAGTTAGCGTTTGTTTACTCGGATGACTGCTGATTTTCCACAGTGGCTCCATATTCCACAGCTTTTAAAAAGTTGTATCCACTGAGCCGGGGATTTCTACAGTAAATGATTTTTTGTTTGAAAACATCCAACCTTGTTACAACTCAGCAGTATTCACCCAACCTGTGAGGCTACGTACGTTGGCTCTAGAAAATTTATTTTTGCATCGTAGCCAATGGAAATGACTGTTTTACATGGAACTTTAAGTCTCTCATAGTGAGTGCAAGAACATAGCATGTTGTATGCAGGGGCGTCAATCCCAATTGGAAAGAAACCTATAAACTAAAGATACTTCAGGGCCGTAGCCTGGGTAGAACAAAATCTTCTTTACTCAATATGGTTAATCCATATACCATGTATGAAAAGTATCTATTATTTCTACCATCAGATATGTTTAAAATGTTTTCAGAGTTTGATCGATAGTTACCCAGATGAAATCTACCAAAAACAATTTAATATAACACATCCACATGATATGTATGAGGAGTATACATGACTCATACCGTGAGATATCCTGTGTACATGATTTTCATTTGACGTCTGGTGAACTCATATGACCTTTCACTTCAGCGATAACTATACGGTTCTCCTCAATATGGCGCATCCATATATGCTAAATATGAAATGCATTCATGCATAATGCATATTGTGTGTAGGCGTTCAACGTTTGACCACTGAACATCTAGGAGGCAATTGAGAACATCGAGAAACATTATTTCATTAATTCTTTCAACGAGTCTATCGTGAAATCACTAGAACGCAACTTGGGTGTGGCTCTATGGTAAAAACCTCCCCCCGCCCGGCCGCGTGATTTTTTTCCCAGGATGGTTGTGGGTAATTAACATAAAGTAGGCGTGTTCAATGCATTCCTGTACAATGCGACTGCTTAGTGTATACAAACCAGACAGGGTTTGGAGCAGGCATGGTTTGGTCGCATTTAAGTATAGTATCACGTAGATGATGTGGTCTGCCGTACGTGTGTCTTGTACAGGTAGGGATATCCATGGCACAAGCTTGAGAGGACCAAACTCCCTGGCCTTGGCCCTGCGTGGGTGTTGTATTGATTCTGTGCACAAGTCCGTAATACAGGTCAAGGGGACCATTGAAAAATCATCATCGCCCTAGTGTTAAAGTCCGGCGTGTACGTGAGAGGGACGAGGTCCCACTTTGTGACCCTAAAATACTCGCAAACTTTGGGAATGCCTTGGGAATGCATCCAGGTTTTCATATGGAAAGGTCCATGTTATTTTGCTCTCCGTCATGGCGAACTAGGACTAGGAACTAACAAAAACCGATGCCCATATCCAGTCGACGTACGTGTGATTCGCACTAGCCTTATAATAATAGGCTAGGCTAGGCTAGTACAGTGCATGCACGCGATATCCAAGTTGTTGTGTGATGTACGAAGCATGGTACGGTATTTGTAACAATAGCAGTATAGTACAGTGCATAGGTCATACCAAACTTTCCTGAAGTAGGCCTACTGCACATGTGCACTGATTGAGACACGCCTCCTTTATGTTAATTACCCACAACCATCCTGGGAAAAAAATCACTCCGCCCGGCCGCGAATATTTTTTCCCAAACTGAACTGACACACACTCGCTCGCCGTCTTCATGGCCGCTGCTAACTAGGCCTATCATGATTCATTGACTGAATACATTTTGAATTTATGATTATAAAACTAAAAGTATCGCAACTCCGAATGTACACAAACACCTCGTACATGTACATCGGCTACACAGTGGCGGAGCGTCCATACAGTCAGGGGGGCGGATGCCCCCCCCCCCTGACGAACTCAAATAGACTGCTGGCGCCCTTTTCAGCTCTTTACCACTTTTTACTTATTCGCGATTATTTACTTTTTTATTGCGCTCTCATCTACCTATTGACATTTGTCACATTTTGTTGGTGTAATTTGGCGATGACACCTATTTATTCTTCGTTTATCTGCAAATTAGCCAGGCCCGGAAAGGGTCATTTCCGGCGATCTAGGGAGTATCTTTACTCAAAAAATTTCTGTACGCTCCGCGCCAGCCTGTGGTGGCGCTACGCTTAGATAGTGTTGAAAGCGCCCCTACAGACTATTCTCGCCCCTCCTGACCAATACCCCTAGCTCCGCCACTGCGGCTACATGTATACAATTCAAAATGCACTGTGTTTTATTGTGTTGTATACCATACACAGTACAATAGGCTACATTACATGTGTTGTGTAGAGCGGGTGAAACGAGTAAACAAACGATCAAGGACTGCCTATAATGGGCGCAGTAGTTGGAAATAGTTGTTTCATTGTGTTAAGAACACTTTATACTTTCGTTCATATGTACCTACCAAAAGTTCTGGAAGTTGCTAATGTGAATATCTTGAATTTGTTCGTGTTGATCATACTGATATCGACAGAGTATGAAGGGATTCATGTTGAATAATAAAGTATATCACGTGCTCGCTGAGAGCCAATCAGAATCGAGGAAATAATTTCAGCGTCAGTTCAGTTTGGGAAAAAAATATTCGCCGCCCGGCCTGACCCCGTCGAAAAGAATGATAGTTAATTTGCGTGTGAGACAACTTTGTGAGTTGAGTGTCTAAAGCGTAATCCACGTGTAGCAAAACAATATTCAGTACAATGAATTTAATTGATTCTTGCGTTTTCGAACGTGTTGCTTGAACCCGTGGTACTTTTACATCTTGTACCCACGTAGACAACAGCTACTTGTTGGTGTAGTTAACATGGGTGGCCCTAGATTGTTTGTAATGTCCAGCCCAAAAAATTGAAAGATATTGATAAATACTTTTCTTGTGCGATCTGCTTTGCTTCTGAATGACTTTGCATAACAGCAATTCAGTCTTTCCTGTATAACCCGTCGCTGGCAAAACCAAGTTTCATCTCTCAAGTTGGTTCAAAATGAGCAGCCCTCGAAAGCTCGCACTGAGACATCGATTTTATTAATAGCGTCTCTTTTCTTTCACCCACGGGGTGTATACTTGCTGTCATATAGTAGCGACCTTCCGGAATGCAATATGGTGGCATACCCATATCCTGAAGGTTGGAGTATTGTTTGGCCCATGTTAGACAGCTGGTTAGCAAGTCTTCCAAAACAGATGGGTAAAAGTCTACTATGTCGAATATAACAAATGTGAGCTATATTTTCTCGTGTAGATCGTTGAGCCATTTAATCACAGAAACAGCATTTCTCCGTTAATTTACCGTTTATTGTCATATGATTGTTTATTCGGTCAAGAATTGTCTTGCTTCCCCGAACCGAATTTACAAGTCTGCATTTCAGGTTGTTTTGGAAGTTGTCTTTATGTTCGTTGGTTGTTACGAAGGCCTGCCGTTTGTCCATTATGTTATTCTATCACTTATGTTGAGTTGGCTTATTGAATTATATGTAGATAAAAAAATATAAGTACCCGTTATATCACAAATATAACCTTTGGAATTACCATGCAATGTTAACGTAGACGTTATACGGCAGAGATGACTCACTACTGTTAACCACAAAATAACTTGGATAGAGTTTTAAAAGAGTCGGCAAGGTAAAACAGTACAGAAATGGTAAGAAGAAATGCATGAAGATGTGTTTATTATGCTCCTCCGACTTGTATCGTTCTTATTCTATGTAGTGTAAGACAAATTACGTCCTCCTATATTAATATGCCTAAGTCCGGTCATTGAGAAAACATGCATAAGGACAATGTAAACGTAATAGTAGTTGTTTTATTTTTCAATAATATTTCCGTGTTCGTAACAATTTCAGAACATACGTCACATTACAATATATTCTGTTCCAATCAATATAAGTAAACTTTATTAGTGCAACGTAATGAATATCATGCTCGGCACAAACCTTACGTCTAGAATGTTTGGAGGAGCTTCTGCAGTTTCAAAAGGAAAATGAAGAGTTCCATACCTAACTGGTACAACCCTCCGCCGTTTTCATTGGTATCAGGTTGTGAGGGCATTTCTTATCTTTTTTTTAAAGAGGTAGTTTGTAATATTGTCATGCTTTCAATCATTACAAACCTAAGTAAATAATTTTTTAATTCACACAAGTAACTAACAGATTATAGAAAAACGTATGAGTTAAACCAGGTATGATTATGATCTTGCATGTTTATCTTTTCAGGTATGTGTTCTTTGAATTTTCCGTGCGATCTGGGCATATGACATTTGACTTTGTAAATGAATAATCCCTTATACGACTGATAAGACCACGTTATCAACGTTTAAAGCTCAAAGTTTATTGACTTTGGACCTCAGGAATATCATATGTTAGTTTCGTTTTAAAATGCAAATCAAATCACACCGTTCAATAGTTATTGCATGCATGGGCATTGGTCGCCATTTTGGTGTTTCAGGATTCTCAAGCAAATCATGCAAAACATGGACATAAATTAAATGTTCAGATAACTGTGTCAAGGCTTATTCTTTCAAAAACTATAACGTTCACTCTAAAGATATTTAACGAAAATGAAGGATGGTAAAGGAGATGATATCATCGCACAGGCAAACAATATTCAACTGTATCATTGGACTGGATGCTAACCAACAATGAAACTGCTACTTTATCTTATCATACTGACTGTGGAAGCATTAAATTTCACAGGTGAGTGGTAAACATGCCTTGAAAATACTTATTTTCTTGCAATGAAATATCAAGAGATTTTTATTGAGACTGGTCATATTTTATATACGTGTCTAAGATAACGTAAGCAAAGGCGTCACTTCTATTATTAATATTATTTTTCGTGTGAATAGGTGAATAGGAAAGGTAATTCTAATTATCAGTTTCTTTCAATGCACTCATACTCGCAAAAGTGTATAAGTGTGTGATATGAGTTGATATTATTGAATCAGTTGAATTTGGGAAGAAGTTGACAATCTTAAAATTTAAAGAAAAGAGTAGTCGAATGATCAGGTTATAACTCTCTTGATAGATGATTTCGTCAATCACAAACGGTCATGATCATTTGATTCGTTAATTTGAAACTTAAACCACAGCATATCAGCAAATGGATCTTTGACAGGAAGTACAGAAACAACTTTTGATTCCAAAGTTTGTTAAATAAATGCCCATAGACCATAGAAGGTTATCGATTTTTCCGTAATGATATACGCAATAAGCAGATTTATCACTACGACAAGAAACTTTTACAGAAACCTTGACAGTAATTTGTTCATATAACTTCAACTTCAACTTCATTGCGTTTCTTTCATAACATCAGTCTGGTTTTAAAGTTCTTCCAGAAACTAGAATAGAACGATCATACATTAATATATAGAAACAGTTAGTACTAGAAATAATTTCCAATTTTCTAATAACATTCGAATTTCATTGAGGAAAATGTTTTCAAGTAAATTAAGCAAAGCGGATCTTGGTTCAACACGAATATTACGCATTTTGTCTTTCAGTTGGTCCAGGAGTAGTTGAAGATTTTTCGCACCAGTATATTGAGCTTGGATCGAAAGGAACATTGCGTTGCCCACTTCCATCACATTTCTATGCAATATTTTGGTATGATTCTGCGGAACACTCTCAAATAGATCCGATCTTGAAATTTCATGATGGTATTAAAACTGGTGAAGGTTATATTAGTGGTGAATACGATATCGAGCTCGGAGGATCTCTCGTTATACAAAATGTGTCTTTGTCGCACGAGCGTATTTTCACTTGCTTAGTTTTCCAGTCTCAGAAAGACGATCCAGTTATTTCTCTTGTTAACGTGACAGTCACAGGTGAGTTTAAGATAAGTACTTAGAATGTTGGTAATGTATGGCAATGTTGCTAGCCGTTGGAATCATGCCAGAGATATACACCCGATACACACAAAGAACACAGTTACTACTGTTCATCTTAAAGTGTTGTTCCAAAGTAAAAAGTGGATCGTGCAATAAATCGGTAGCATGTGCTATTAGGATTACAGAAAGAACTGGGGATATATGTAATTCTAACAAATCCAGTTGTTGGGATTACACATATCATCAGTTTTTACTATAATCCTAATAGCACATGCTATCGATTTATAATATTTATTAACACAATCCAGTTTTTACTGAGGTAAAAAGTGTTTTGATTTATAGTAGTTACTGTACTCTGTGTGAATCGGCTGGATATAATGAATTATAAATTAAGATACAGATTGTACCTTCCCTAACGATGGTCAGTCGCATCAAACAGGCACACTTGGACATGGAGCTGTATTACGTTAAGGTTCCACTCTATATTTGTCTAAAAATTGACTTATCAATATTCTTTGCTTTGGTCTCGTCCCACTTGGATGGAGTAGATCGGAGGGAAAATTTGTATGAGTAAACCATTTAACAGTGACCCTCAACACGATACCAGCAACAAAAGCTATCTTGAGTATTCTCACGTTTAGGACCATCAGTGATAACCTCTACAGATACTTATGTGTTAATCGTAAGTATGCTTCATCCATGGATAGATACATTCCTGGTAGTATCTTTTACAATATTATAGTAAGCATTCAGATATACTGAAAAATATAAGATATTACACTAAAGGAACATTAAACAAATTATGCAACGATATAACAACTGTTATCATGTAGTATGAAAACAAATCTTTCATTACCAAGTTACAACTGTCGATTGTGTGATCTTTATTTTCCAGTTAAACCATCTCTTCACTGTCCAATCATTAAAAAATGCGGAGATACACATTGTTTCAGAAACCTTCAATCCGGCACTAATATTTCATGCACGGCAGGAAACTTTAAACCTCCTTTACATTTAACATGGTCAGAACGAACTGAACTAGGCGATGAACATGTCGTGAATCAAACGACTTCAGTTATCAGTAATCATAAGGGATCTTTCTCGACGAAGGCAACATTGCTATTAACACAACCTCAGTCACATCGGATAGTGTTGTCATTGCTAGTGTGCAAGGCAACATCTGTGCCAAACATATTCAACCTTAACGAGTCTGTTATCATAATCCAACATGGAGAACATAACCATGAAGAATACCGAAAAAATCCAGTATTTGTGGAAAGGTATGAAGAACTGGAACTCGAGTGTTCTGTTGATATTGATGTTGATGTCTCGTATCTCGTATGGAGGCGACTATCTGGAGAGGCATTCGGGGAATACGCATTTGCAACCTTTATTGGAGAGAAGTACCTTATGACTGAGTCGAAGACTTTTGAGATAGACAAGCGGGGTTCTCTGAGGGTCCCAAGTGTAAACGTTGTTCATGAAGGTCTATACACCTGCCTGTACAACTCTCCTGTGGGAGATAACGCTTCATACTACGGTGTTTCAGTATACGGTAGGTTTTATTAGCTTAATATCGTATCGTCTATTCCTCTTTTCATACTATTCAACATAATATACATTATTGCCGAAATTTGATGGAACTTATTACTTGTCGATAATATGGCGACAAACATATCCCCTCACCCCCCCCCCCCCCGAAAAAAAGCAATTGTACGTACGTGATTAAATGCAACCATATGATATAATGAAAGCATATTTTTGCTTTTAAACTAGTAGCCACCATCTGAGATGACAAATGTATATAACGTATTTTAGTGGCTAACACGTGTTTTTTTGATCCGGAACACGTGTAGAATTTTCAGTTTGCTTACGTCTCTGAACTATTTAGGTGAAGGTCATTAGGTGAAATTTTACATGTTAACAGTGCAGCCATCAGATATATTGGCATATTGAATAAGATAAACATTGCAGACGAGGCGAGATATTTAAAGTGTCTAAACTTGTATAATGAAACTGGTTTGACCTTGCATCGAAAACTAAAAATATTCAAATAGCAACAGATGTCTTGAATTTTCATTTAACAGTGCTGCCAGATCCACCATATCCGCTCGTTTATGGATGTAAAGAAGACCAATACTGTGTTATGGAGGCTCAGCAAGAGGGACATTTAGTGTGTTCTTTACTAGGTGTACGTCCGGAAGTTGACCTTGATATGACAACATTTTTAAAGAGTGAATCTAACAAGATAACTCTCTACGATAAGCAACTGAAAGTAAAGACTAACCAAGAAACATTTGACATCACTCTCACAACAATGTACAAGATAGAAGAATCGTCACTATCAAGGTTGACTCTTGAATGTACCACCAGTAATACACACACTACATCGTTGGAACTTTCAACCAAATTTGATCTTATATTTATTGAAGGTGTGTGGACTCTTTCGATCTGAAGTATATGCACTTGTGCTTAGTTTCATTCCTTCTACTGACATGTGGCATAGATAACAGTGATAAGTATGATCAAAGGCCATTTCACAAGTACAATGGAAAAGAGTTATCTATATTTACATTTTAACATCACATACGTATGAGCAGAGAATTAATCGTTATGTTACATTGATTTTATTCACATGTCATGTGCAATGCGTCACATAAATAGGAATAATGAGGTGCAGGCTCACATGCATAAATTGATGTAACAAATACAACAGTAATAGAACGTGACTATATACATATTTGGGAAGAAGAAAAACAATAAATCACAAGTAATGTATCATTAAACGTATCGATTAATAATGTAATAGCTGTTTCTAAAGCAGCTCTCTTTCAGTAGAGCACCTACTATGCAAAGCTCTATAGGTTTCAAAGTTTATGCATTCTTATTTTTTTTCTATTTGATATAATGACTAAAAAGATCTTCTGAAACCAGTGACCATTGGATCACAGTTCTTATGCTTTACTGATTATAAAGCCCTTAGTTGACTACGATCTATGTTGCTAATTGTTGAGAGTGCCAGTAAGAATGCTTAGTACCTTGTTTACCGTGTAAGTAAAGACCTCATCACAATTTCATTCCATACAAAGTTTGGGTAAGGTTTCAAAAGAAATTCGGATTTTAATAGTTGTTACAAAGCCCAGCCCGCTTAGGTTCCAAAAGGCAAGAAACCCAAAGACTACAAGGAAGACAGAGTATAAAGCACTTTGTCGATTTAATTGGACAGTAGATTCAAGCTCTCACGTTTCGAGCAAAGCAAAATTACATAAGCAATAAAATTAAAGAAACTTAACTTAGTTAAGAAAAGGCACATCTTCACGCCCAGGCAGCTAGGACGGCTCTAGCTAACAGCTTCTAATTCAGTCCTGACCACCAAGGAGTAAACAATGGAGCATCCGTGTATTGGAATGTTGATGGATGAAGGTGAATTGTTAGTAAAATAAGGTGAGCATGGAATGAAGATTACTTGCTTGCTGAGCTAAAATGAGAGGATGTAATGAGATGGTTTAAGGAATGTCTGTATGGGTTAGTAACAGTTCAAATATAAAGATACATTAGACTACTATACAAGATTTATTTTCCTAAATCAACAGAGAATGGAACACCGACAGAAAGTAACATTGCTGCCTCTAGCATAACACCATTTGTGTCTGACAAGACCAATGGAATTCTCACCGTGATACTGGTCATCCTACCAACTATCCTTGTAATCTGTTTACTAATCACTTTCTTAGTGTTGAAAGGTATTTTTTTCGTCGTCTTATATTTTTTTGCCGTGTGACTGTATTATTTACATAGCATATTGGATTCGATATTATGAAAGAAAAAACTTGACTAGTAATGTAATTTAACAGATAGTTGACACTTAGTATCTATCCTGAAACCACATTGTACATACATGGATGTTTCATGTTTAACCATTTTCAGGGCGGCGAAGAAGACGTTCTAAGTCAACAAAAGGTGTAGACTCACATGGGGAAGATGAGGTTAGTAAATTTACTTTAGTTGCAATTCATACAATTCTCAGATTTTGCTTAGCTTTATATATCTGTATAAACGAAAACTTAAATAACCATGAAGTAAAATGAAAGAATGTGAACAGGGCCACGGCTATAATCTTGTAAGTTGCTTTACCTTCACAAAACATGTTAAGGACGAAGCATTAGTTTGCAACTGTAATATGTTCATGATACTAAATACCTCTTAAAACACAAATTTGGTCTATACATCAATTTTTAAATCAGGATATGGACTTTGTAGAGCGCAGCAACGCTTTTATGTTTTAAGCGGTTGGTATCCTACATTATTGCTTTCGAACTTTCAAAGTATATTATCATAGTAAATTGTTGTTAAAACATATTTCTTAGAAATTACTTGGATTTTAATTTGTATTTCAGATGAAGTCAATGCTACCAGACGACCATTCCAAAGGTACATATAGTTTTGAAGAGTAACGCACATTCCAAATAACTAGAACAGTTATATTTATATTCTTCTGTATTTCATTGCACCACTACTTTTGTAAACATGATTTGATTCTTTTCTTTTTGTACATGCAGATATTCTCAGATCTGAATTGCGAACATCTTACGAGCCAATGTTTCAATCGATTTGTCCAATACCTTTCATACAAGAAACTGCTTTTAGTGTTAAGGATGTATATGTCGATGGTGGTATCGAATATTCAGCGACAGGCAAAACACGAAAAACGTGGCTGCCATTGTGCTCTTATCAAGAGATCTTGAAAGAGGACCCCAGTTGGTCTAATATAAGGATTATAGAAGGCGACCCTGGTACCGGGAAAACTATCATCTCTCTTTTGTTAGCACACGATTGGTCCTTGCAGATTGCACCCCTTCATAAATTTGATGTCTTCATATTTCTAAGATTAAGACATTTGGTTAAAACTGACTCACTTTTCAATGCAATAAAATTACTACTGCTACCAGAAGACACCGAATTAACTGCTGTGCACATCGAAAATATAATTAAAAGAAGTTCTTCAGTTATTCTCGTACTGGATGGCTACGACGAGTTAAGCGACTCAGAAAGGCCTGCTTATGTTAAAAAGATACTAGCGCGACAGATACTACAAAAGTTGGTAGTACTCGTAACTACCAGATTTGCCTGCTTTCCAGACGAGCTGTCGCCTTTAGCAACTCGTATCCGATTGACTGGTTTTGATGATATAGCAAGGGAAAAGTATATGCAGAAAGCTGTCCTCCAAGATAATGCAAATGCTGCCGACATGATTAAACAAAGCCTACAAGATAACCCGATGCTTGCTGACTTTTTTCAAGTGCCGTTCTTGTTCGTTATGTTTTCTCACATTAGTCACGAACAGAATGCCAATATTAAGTTCCATTCTGTAACTTCGTTTTTCCAATACATGTTGACATGCTTTCATAGCCACCAACGTAACAAATATGACTTTGAGAATGATAAAAGAAAATCCGAAGATTTTGAAAGGGACCACGAAAGGTTAGATAAATTAGCGTTTGAAAGCCTATCAGTCGACAAAGGCAAATCCCAGTGGAAAAAACAAGTTATAGGACCCAAAATTGGAATTAAATTCCTAGAAGAATATTTAAAGATTGGTATTCTAACGGAAGAAGAGGTACTATCATATAATCAGAAAAGGTCAACTTTTTCGCAGCTAGTTCAGCGAAACCATTTTGTCAGATTTTTTCATGAGCTATTTTGTGAATGGTACGCAGCATATTTCTTGGCAAAAGAAGTAGAACGCCACTCTGTCGAGGACTTGGGGAAATTACTAAACAGGTTAGATCCACTCAATGTTCAGTATCTTTACCGTTTTGCCTGTGGAATCAACCAAAGGGCAGCTGAAAAGATCATCCAATATCTGAAGCGAAGAAGGGATGGCGACGAATTTGCTGTCTTATGCATTCTTGAACAAAGTGGGAAAGTTGAAAATATTAAAGATACCGTAGAAGAACTTTGTAAGCAGACAATTTTCATTAGTGATGAAGGTACTAGGCTTCTGCAGAGATCTAAACTACAGCTCATCGATATTGCATCACGAGTACAGGTATGTGTAGGATCACAAGTAGTTGTTAATAATGCGTTTAAAACTGGAAAGGTTACAGCAATGATTATCATTTGTATTTATTTTTAGTGCTTCAGATTACAATTGATCATCTTTTCAAAATTCTCTTGTATCGTTACTTTAAATATGTCATATCAAATTGTGAATGTATTTGTTTTCTTATTTTTACACTCTCAATTTCTTTCAGATTCCTGTACCATGTATTAATGTGGAGAAATGCTTTGATTATGTAGACCTAGGCAAAGGAGGGATTATTTTGAAGTCTGGATTGCATCTACCAAAATTATCGTTTGTTGAGGAAGTGAAGATTAGTGAAATGGGAAGAGAGCTCACGATTGAAGAGACCAGCGAAATAATCAGATATGCCTTAGCTTGCGAGAAACTAAAGCGACTGTCGTAAGGAACTAAGTTATTGACTAAATATATCTTTTAACCCATCAAGAATACTTAGAAACAGTTGAAGGAAGAAAAGTAACAGATACGAAATAACATGATAACCTAGTGGTCAATTTGTCATTATCCGGTTTAATAGAAGATTTGTACAAACAGTATTAAATGAGCTCGCTTTTAACCACCAGAATACCTGCTTGAAAATCTAGGAATCAATTGGTGTAAATGATATTCAAAAAGTCTGAATCTCTAGTTTGAGCAGGCAAGGAATGGAAAAGAAATGCTTCTAACTCCCAAATTACAATGTATTATTGTATTGTATTACATTCTTGCTACATAGTTAAAGTTTTGTCTTCTGATTTACGTGTAACAATGACAGAAATTATGACTTAGCCACTTTTCTTTCACAAATAATTAATTTCAGGTAAACAACTATCTCTTCTAGTGTGTTCAGGGTCAAATATGACTTCATAACTAAATATAAATCTACAACACTATCGTAATAGGAACATCGGGTCGACGTAGGCAAATATATATGTTTTCTAAGCTCTTACTTTACAATTATACGCTGTTATAAAGTACAACATATACGTTTGCTTGGTCTTTCATTTGGTACTATCAGATTTGAATGTTGCATGCTACCAGCAAAGGTTTTGGATGACGTCCTTCTGAGTGGACTTCACTCTGGCGAAACAGTTGGTAAGGTTTCCCCTCTATCTTTCACCCACTCTATATAATACTATAGAGAAAGATCAATTCAACCTTTGAATGTCTCAATTGCATTGTTATCAATTTTGATATTTTTCTGATCGTGATTCAAGTTTTATGCAGGTGACTTAATTAAAAAGCGAGGTTATGCACGGTTAATTCTTTATTTCATTTTATAATGTTCAAAGTCGAAAAAGGTGAACATTAAATAAGGTATATACGTATGACCCTTAACAGCAGTTTTACTTGATAATCAACTTCTCGATATTTTTTGGAAGAGACATTGATTGTTCTCACAGTAACGGGATGGACCCATGCGAATTGTTACAAATGGCAAAGGACAACCTTAGTCTTTTGGATGTAGTGAGAGGGAAGGAAAGAGGGAAGAGGAAGAGGGGAGTGAATTCGAACAGGAGACCATTTTGGCAATGGCGAACAAAGGTGTATCCTTACGGGAAGTGCTTTAAAGGGAGTAGCGAGAAATTAGACATTTGGACAGAATGAGCAGCACTTAGATGTAAAATGGTGCTATATATTTATTTTTTGGAATAACGTTGAAGAATGGTCAACCATTTAACTTGTACAGTACATATAAGTTATTATATATCTATTCATACATATATATTTTTTATAGCCTGCTGTTGATTTACGGTAGCGTGAGAAGGAGGGGGGGGGGGGGGGGT
>JAIPMN010185588.1:0-50060 GCA_020650975.1 Apostichopus californicus
ATATATCAACAAACTCACTTAATATTAATACATGTCTCCATTGAAACAGAATCATGGAGAAGTCTGCCGCATATTCAATTATTTATAAATGTCTTAGACTTGACAAAACGTGGGTTAATATCGAAAGGAAATAATCTAAAGTAGGTACTATAACTACTGGAAGGAGTTTACAGGCTACCTTCAAGAAAACTTACCATATTCAAATAGAATACTTTAGTCTCTGGATATTAAAGTTAATAATAACTCAAGTTTACTGGGTCAATGGTAACCTTACTATGTACTATATGTTTGATCAAGTTTAACTACTTGTTACAGCTCATTCCTTAGTTTGTATTCTTGTTTGGATCTAATGGTCTAATATGCATGTATTTGTGCAACATAATTACACTAAAAGATACATTACTTAATACAGCTTTATTGCCTGACCAAAGGTATGCAGCTCAACCATTTCACAACCTTAATGTTGATAGTTTAACTTGTAAAGACACTCACCTAGACTCTCATGCACAAAGAAAGTTATGTCATCAGTGATATTTGCCCGTTTAATTATTTTCTTGTTCACTTCCTCGAAGGACAAGTTCTGAAAGAACTCCCAATGCAATGTTGAAAGATGTACCACCTGGAGGTTAAAAAGAAAATACAAAATAATTAAACTTTCCAATCACTAGATTTATCAAGGTGAAAACTCAAGTGGTCTGTGACAACTGTTCTAACACTGTTAAGAAAAGTACCTTAATTCAAATTATCTATTGTGGCATGTACTTGAGGCTAGTATTTAGGTAGGACCATTGAAATAGTTGCTGACATCATGCTATCAATGGCTTTCATTTTGTCTTAAAATAATAAGGATCTATGAATATTTAAACACCTGTATTCCCATGGCAACAGATATATTGCTTACTACTGCTGGTTTCATCTTTGGGTTTGTTGGAATGACATAGCTAACAGCACAAGACTATAAACATCATTATTCAAAGCACATTTGCTTTTATGATAGAGCCACTTGGGAGTATGTTTTGCATCTGCGGTATTCAACACAACTAGTTATTACATCACTAGTAGTACTAAGTGATTAAATTCATGTTGCCTCTCGTGAGTTTCTGAGAAAAACAAAAGTTAATTTGATTTGCAATCCCTGTATTTATAGCTCAAAAGACTTATGATATTAGATTATCTTCGCATTAACATTTGACATCAGTTTTCTTAATGCGCTGAGATGGAGAGGGCAAAATAGTTTAGGATGGTAAAGGAGAAATGGCTGTTGTTAATTACTTTACATGTTATCAAACTAAAAACATAATGGTGTATCAAACTAATACTTAATGGTGACATATATAACATATAGCATGTAAAAGCACACAGGTTTCAGACAGAGTGATCACAATTTAAACAAAATCACTAACTCACATGCCAGGGCAGTTGTGCAGGGTGTTATACACTATTACGTTATATATATTACCATACTCACTTAATACATGTCTCCATTGAAACAGAATAATGTCATATATAAAATTATAAAAGTATTTATAAATATCTTAGCTTTACATATATTGGGTTTATATCAAAAGGAAACACTCTCAAGTAGGTACTCATATTACTGGGAGGAGTTTGCAGGCTACTTTTAAGACAGCTAACCCTATTCACATAGCATACTTTAGTCTCAGAGGATATTAAAGTTGATGATATCTCAAGTTTGAAGGTATCTAAGGTAACTACTGGTACAATGGAAGCCTTACTATGTACTATATGTTTGGTCAAGTTTAGCTACTTGTGACAAGTCATGCTTTAGTTTGTAACTTACATATACCAATAACAATAATCCTCCTCATAATATAAACCAGACTTTATAAGTGTTCTAACTTAGTGTGGGTATGGGTTTTGTTTTGTTTGAAGTGACTCTATTTAGTTGTAATGAGACATTCACTTATTAATTAAATGTATTGTTTAAGAACCTGTCATACATTTTACTGCCTATTTTTTTTTGCGGAAGTGATGCTGGCAATACAGGAGTGTGGCCACACTGGAAAGACGGATGACTACCCTTACCTGCCACCCAACACTATAACACACTGACAAATTAGAAGGGATCAAGTCATCTGAATATATTTTTCATCAATTTATGAAGCATACACAAAACAGACAATTGGAACCAGTTTATTAACTATATACATAGGTCTCTTTGTGTACATTTACACATTTACAATACAATGTATGGCATGCAGTGAATAATATGGTGTATGTTAGATTGAGGCCTTTATCTTAAGGAGTTTGTTGATCAAGCAAATTTAAAAACAATTACTGCTTCACCAGGAGTCGGCAGTGACAAAATAACTTTCTACGCAAACTCAAAGCTAATACAAGTACAGCCCAGCTTACCAGTTCTGCTATATAAACTAATTATACACTAACCATTACCAACAGCATATTGTAAACCTTTCTGTGCAAGATCTAGATCATGGGACTCCCAAAGAACGTCTCAAGACTGATTAATCCACTTGTACCTAATAAGGAGATAAAGAAAAATGCAATAAGAATCAGTTGTACCTAATTACATATTGATAATATCAGAACTACAGTAGATATGTCTTAATGTATGTATGTATGTATATCTGATCTTCCCGCAAGCAGGAACTCGCGAAAGAAGCCATGAAGGCTTATAGACTCGCAAGCTGACCGAAGCCAATCTCTCGGCACACATCCATTTAATGTAAACAATTAAACCCCTTGTTATAGAGTTTGTCTTTTTATTTTACTCAACAAATATTATAATACTCACAGATATTTAAGCTAAGCTACAGTAATGCTAATATGACTTTGTGTCCCTGAAACAACTCAATACTTGCAAATCCGTTAATTTTATTGTATGAAGCCTTTACTTTTCAAGTTGAATAATTGTTGACAAGTTATCCATAAACAAAACAATAGGCTTTAGTATCGTACTTTTAACATGTTTGGTGCTGCTGGCCAATGAAGTTGTTAATCTTTGTTTCAAAATCACATTTCTAAGTTCTTTACTTTTAAGCCAAGCAAAGTTAGGCGTAATTACTGACCAGTCTGGGATGCTTTTATCAAACAATCGGAATACCAGTGTAAAGCAGAGGCTACTCTTATAAACAATTTATGATTTCTTTGTTTTCACAACTGTCCCAGTAACTTCATTTCTATCTTTGCCTGTGGACATAAACCTCAGACCCCTCACCCTTTCCCAAACATACACTTATAACTGAATAACTGAATTGCAGAATAACTTTAAGAACATAAAAAGAATACACGATGTATGAAGGATTTCAGATGACATAACATAGCCTACTATAGCTTGTCATATTGTGTTTTATGATCTTCTGTGACAGAATCATAAACTGTTGCTTGTCATAGTGCAATACTCAATACCTATCATTATCCATGACAACTACTGAATATGATGGGATGGGTGAACCTTGTCATAAAATACATAATATCAAATTAACCAGGAAACGGTGAAAATAAAAAGCATTCATTAGTATTAGATGCTCACACACGCATGACTCTGTTTCATAATGAACAAATGGATGCCAGATGAACATTAAAGTCAGATTTGAAAGATTATAGATCACTTGGCTATAATATAAAAATCACATTTCCTCCTCTTGAACTCACAGCTATGGTATTATTTGTAGAGATGATGCTACCGACAATTATTCAAACATTGGAAAAAAGAGATTTCACAGAATCCCACAGTCTAAGACACAACATTTTGAAGTATCCTAACTTAGATGGTTCATATGCTATGTCTTGGTTTGCAATGATTGGATATCATGGGTTAGTGGTGGGGTTGGGGTATGCTGGATGAGGTACTTTCCAGTGGTGAAATTTCCCTTGAGGGATCATCTGATAAATTATCGAGTAAAAGTATCAATAACTTAAACACTTCCATTCTCATGGATGATGGGGAAGGGTGGGTGGGTTTGGTAAGAATCAGGTGGTGGACCATGCAATCATTACCCTGCTCATGTTTACTGTTCGGTGTACACACTTCTTTCAAGAGCTGTAATCTGCACATTAAACTGGCCAATCCCTAAACAGGCTGATATAGGATTAAATAATTGAAGTTCACCTGGTGATGAGATAAAACAAAATCTGGTCTTGAGTTATAATGTTATTTATTCATATAAAATGTCATCACCCAGTCTGCAAGTTCTTATGCGAATGCTATCATTTAATATTTTAAAATATATAGAATAACACAGATATTTTTACCCAAAAAATATGGTATGCTGCTGTAGTTGCAAAATAAATTTCAAAATAAACGTAGTAGAAGATGAGGGATTTCGTCTGATGTATAGAAATGATATTAACCACTCAATTATAATTTTAATTATATTGAAAAGAAACCAATGCAACTAAACTACAAATCTATAGACTGTACAAGATAAATTAAAGGTCTCATCATGCTTCTCACAGTGAATATACAGCTTTACTCATACCAAAATAATTGAAATGTAAACAAACATTAATTTGAAATTGAGACAATCATTGAATCTTCAGTCAAACTTTAAGTAATACTGCTAGCAATTCACAGTATGGTTATCTTCAATTGAGAGACAAGAGTCATAATTATATATGCAGCCCTGAACATAAAATGGAGCCTGAAGAAAAAAATTGATGAAGGATTCTGGGCACATAATTTAGGAACCAATGCATCACTGTACTGTCTATGGTTTGATGAACATGTAGGATTTCTGAAATGCTAACATTGTACTATACTTGATTGAGTTAAAGTACATATTTTACTATCTGCTGAGTTTTGATAATACTATTTCATAAATAAATTTGATGTGATGGGGGGGGGGAGATGGATGGGGGGGGGGGCTACAGTTGTCAGCTCAGTGCCCAGTGAAATATGCGATAACAAATCATATACTTTAACTTAGGATAAACAAAGGCTAAAAAAGTGGGTCTGGTGACACAACTATGCATGGAACTGTGCCTGGCTCTCAATGTTACTGGTTTTGTGTACACCTTACATGAATAATGCTTCTTTAGCCTCACAGGATGTGATTGGGAATATTAGAACTGGTGTTCGACAGTTTGTCATGACTTTAGAGAAAAATATCCAAGAATTAAAGAAGAAGCAAACCCACCCATCATTTTAGCTGATCAATATATGACATACATTGCTTAGATGAATACCAAAGGTGTATGTGATTTGTATTTACTGTTCAATTACGTATCACCTCATATGTCCAATATTTAAGCAAATGCTTACAACAGTCGTCTCTTCTGTACTACAGTAAATTAACATCATAACAAACAAACAATCTACATTGAATATCAAGATTATTTCCATAGTTGTGTGACCTATATGTGACCTACCTAAATTAATCGAGGTGTTGCTTTTTCTTGTTTGATGGAGTCTTCATTACAAGTACCTCTTACACATAGATACACAATACAGAATGGGTTTACTACTTGGATGTTTCCACAGCATTATGGAATATCTGGAGTGGTATTTTAATTTTTTGTTTTGATTCGAAGAAAATAAATACCTCAACAGAAGACATTTTTGTAAGTAACTCAAGCTACTTTTATACAAAAACAACAATTTTTCTTCCAGTCTTAACATTCTGTGAGCGTCTAGGAGACCATATTAATATGAGTCTCTAAGATACTTTTATGCAACTTGGCAGATGGTGAAATGTACCAGGCAGCTATTGTGCTATGGCCAGCTCACTACAAACATACCAAGTACTGGATAAATCCAGCAAAAATCCAATCATTTTAATATCTTAAAGGAGAAATAAACTCTGAGTGTTGCAGTGTACATGCAGTAGGGATAATTTTCTAATTCCATTTGTTGAAATAATTAAGCAAAATAAAGTTTCCCTGAATTTTACTCGAATTTCCCAATTCTTTTCTTAGCCATTTGATTCACGGCAATTTGGTTATTTTAAGGATTGAGGGCGCTTCAAAAGTGACGTAGGTGAGCCACTTCGTAACTTAAAAACAATGAAGCTTTGTATACGAGTTATAGTCTATTCATACTATGTTCGAGCATCTCGCTTAGCTTATTTCGCCGGTTAAAATGCATAAATGTTAAGCCTTTGGTTGTGTTAACCGAAGATTGGAAGATGGAGCAGGAAAAGGAAAAAGATATTTCGTTATTCCAGATGGAATAAAGTATCCGGAAAAGAGGGATCTTTCACTGAGGTGGCTGAACAAATTCTCCTTCTCGCTTTCCAATGGCGAACAGAGCGCACACAGACACCATTCTTCGCAGTGGCTCGCGGAACTGGTACTCGTATCAGCAACGGAATTTGAGCCAACATCACCAACAGTCGCGGACTGTGATTCCTTGCACAACTCCTCCTCTCGATGTCTCAGTTCTTCCTCTGAATATTCTGGCTCGAAAAGATACGATTCCAATCCAAAGGCTTCCATTTTCTTTGTCAAGATATTTGCTCGACAGTAAATGATTTAACTTTTGGAGTGCAATGGTGGATGTAAGTAACGCTAGGGTTGAATATGCGGTGAAAGTAATCTAAACACGGTAAAATCAAATCGTTGAAAAGATCCCAAAATGTATATTTCTACTGATACTCGTTACAATAATACATTTTACATACTTTTTAAGCATTTTTTACAGATCAATAAAGACAAAAGATATTTTTTGATCGATATTTGTATTCATTACTATTGTTGAAAGTACAATTCTAATTATTTTAGGGATTGGCAACTATGTTTTCTTGAAATACGCCTATTGGCTCGGTTTCGTCACGATACATCCGGGAACTGGCTCAATTCAAACAAAATGGCGCGACACATGAACTACTTTCAAATCGTTTTTTCATCTCAAAGAAGGGATTTGTATGCTTTTCTATTGCTTTTACTGGAAAGACCATCCGTCAAAACGTAAGAATGGATGCAAAAAAATGCTAGGGTCCTTTCAACAAGGACCAATTCTGTCAGTTATATTTAGTGTTGTTTTTTAAAGCTTAGGCTATTGTTCAAAAGCAGATTATGTGTAGTGCTAACTTGTGGTCGAGTAATCCCAAGTTAGATTTTAAGGGCGATTAATCAAACTTCCAAAGTGTAATCGCGACAACTGGCGATTAATCGATTATGACTATCAGCACTAATACATGGACATCCACACAAAAAAAAAAACATCCAGAGGAATTAAAGTACACTTAAAATTCAATTACTAGGTCAAAAGTATTTTCCAGTATACCATCCAAATTGAATAAGATTGTCTGGTGTCTGCTGAAAGTGGCATAGAAAGGTGTGATGCATCAACATAAATGAGCTCCTAAAGGAATATTCAACTTTACACAACAATAGCTTGGGCTTGATTTAGATATTTTTTGAAAAGTTGCACCTCTCTTTCACTGTTGAGAACAGGATTTCATTTAAATTTCCACTTTGGAGGTCGTCAGGAGATATGTGTATCTATTTTTAGTGGGTCAGTTTTGTTAGATGGGTATTTTTAAATTATGTTTATGTATTTAATAACACTAGGCCACTGGAGACCGCATTGGCTACATTGACCTAGTTAAACCACTCTCTGGGGGTATATCACCAGATTTTAGATCTCCAAAGGTTTACAGAATACTGGGTCTAGCTGGTCAATAGCTATCCAATTTGGTAGGTCCTTTTCACAAATTTTGCCAGATGAAGCCATATGTTACCTTCGTAGATCGCCTCTCAAGTCGGTGAACATCATATCAATTTAGAGACCGACTAGCTCTGTATATACTGAGATAAGTAGGAAGTATTTCCAATTGTGTTATCTGTTTGTATTGGCTGGGCCTACAAAGATTCTGCAAATCTCTCCAAAGCTTCAGTATTCTCACATACTGTAGTGTTTGCCACTGTTTGGAACCTGCTAGCCGTTTTTGAGCACACCAGGACATGTCAGTATAGAAATACTCTGTGGAATATATATCTGAACCCTAGCGGGGTCCAGGGGGCTTTGGAAGCTGTAACGTCTCTGAGACATCCTGTCCTCTTTTACTGAGTTTAAATCATGTAAATACATGTCAAACGGAAAAATAAAATGTTTACAAAGTATTTTCTAATCCCTGGTTGGAGTCCTGTGGACTTCAACTGAGACAATTTCATTTTTATATTTAATGTTATCTGATATACTATTCAAAGGAATAACAATTCACTGGAATTAAACGCCTAAGCGGGAGTCCAGGGGCAATTCCCAGAAGCTGTAGCATTTGAGAAATGTTTTGTTTTTCTTCCCATTTTGATTTTCCATTGGTTGGGCTAAGTGCTGATCCATTACTCCCCCCTCCCACCCAATATAGACACCAGTGCTAGCATATGTGTTGAATGCCCTCTAAATGTTGATATACTGTATGTTTATTTTGAACAGTATTTAACTATCAAATATGCAAAGACATGTTATCATGACATGATATCGATAAAGCGTAACAAGGAAATTTAACCTTCTCAGCCATGCTTGCCCCCTTGCCACCCTCCCACCCACTCCCCCCCCCACCCCAACCAGTTCAGTCGGCTCCGGTATAAACAAAGCAACACACATAAGGCAAATAAGAAAGCATTGAGATTAATTTCTTTAACTTTCTGGCTTAAGTTGATTGTTGTAGTAGTAATCTTCTGGACATATTGTTTGCATATTACCCTCACTTACTATGTGTTCAACCAATTGACACCACATAGAGAATTAAACAATACTGA
Organism: Apostichopus californicus; assembly: GCA_020650975.1. Classification (NCBI taxonomy): domain Eukaryota; kingdom Metazoa; phylum Echinodermata; class Holothuroidea; order Aspidochirotida; family Stichopodidae; genus Apostichopus; species Apostichopus californicus. The sequence continues at coordinate 8,686 of JAIPMN010185588.1, forward strand.
GTTCATCATTGTGTAAGGCAATATACTATCTGGTTATGAATGTTAATTCAATTCAAAGAAAGAGAACAGTTATAGCAGGAAATTTGTTATCTGCCATGTTCTATTTGTAGGGCTATGTGACAAAAGTTACTTCATTTAGAAGCCACAATATTTGGAATGGTATTTTAAGTTCGCTTTCAGATTATTGCAATGAATCAAATAAATACCCACTATTAGGCAGTTTGGTAAATCCAGATACAACAAACAAGCAAACTTCCTTACCATTCCTGTGTCATGCTGTGCGTCAAGAAGTGTGTGATACTGACAGAAGCTTGATAGGTTCATATCTAGGTCCTGATCTCCTCTATCCAATAGTCTCTGTCTTCCTCTTCACTAGAGAGTTTCTTCCTATGGTTGAATTATTACATCATGGAGCCGTTCGAGCCTCAGTGACATCTAAAACAAAAGTGAAACAATAACAATCATATTACTTATTCAGATATATTCACTGGCAAATGACTCTAGAAAACAAGAGCTCAATTTACAAGGGAGCAGCACTGTCCTAAAATTGTTAGGTGGTCCGATGTACACACACAATATTATTGCCAAAAATATCACAAATCCACCGTTGGTCCTTTTGAGAACCTGTTGAGGACCAGGTGACTGATATGAGCAAGAGTTGGCTTTTTTTACAGAACTCACAGAATCATCTTAACTGTACTTATTAATAATTTTAACTAAACCAAACGAACCTTGATCTCTAATTACTTCGCACACAAAGGTTGCAGAGGAGTCAACTTATGGACAATTTAGTTCGGAATATGGCCACGAAAATTCAATTAATCAACTTAAAAGAAACTAATACAGGTCACTGGAGGTCAACCTGAGATCAAAGGTCACTCAAATGCTTGATGGACATTTTTTTCTCAAGTAATTGCACAAATACTAGTTTGTGACCCCTAATTGACCTTTATTGACCTTGGACAACATGACCGTTATGTTTGGAAACGATCCCTGACCCCTTTTACAACTACTCCCAAAATATCAACTATGTCGGAACCTGTCAGTGGGAGTTTCACAAGTTATTACAAACCAAAAAAGAATTTTGATCCATAATGACCTTTTGTGACCTTGGATCACATAACGGTTATTTCGGAAACCGTGCCCCTACTACATTTACAACGTGTCCCACTATATCAGCCATGTCAGACTTTGTGACTAGAAGTTGTTGCAAAAATTAGCATAAGTTGGCAGTTTTTTGCATATAAGCAACCTTGAATGACCTTGGATGCCCTGATGGTTTTTATCAAAAATGTTCCCCTTGATGATGTGAAATCTGTCCTCCAATCTGTGCTCCAATATACACACACAGTGGTATTGCTAATAAGGTATGGTCATTTTCACAATCAGTGGTGTAACTTTCAATATTGGTACTTATTGCTTTGTAACTCAGTGACCAAATACCAGAATTCTTAGATTTTTTGCCATTTGACCATCCTAAGTGAAGTCTACCTTGGGTAGCTTAACGAACTTTCTCGGTTTCTTCAGGTAGATTTGATGGCCATAAATATGCTTAAAATATGCTAGTTCAGCTGTACACTCTCAACTACACTGTTTTTGTCAGAGCCTGTACTTTTTGGCGGAAGGTATTTTCCAGTTCTTATTTGGTTGATATTATGGACAAGTGTCCAAGCTAAAATGCTATTGTGTTCCCCAGGTTTCCTTCCTTTCCTTCTCGAATTTTGTTAAGGTCCGGTGGCTAGATTTTGTCGTTTCGGAGGTGACATTTTCCGTTAACAATTGGTACCTAAGTTTGACTGCAACTAAGTTCTAGTTAAGCAGTGTAAATTTTGTTAAGTAAGGTTGCATTATTACAATAACTAATGTGTCTAATATCTGGGCCCTAAAATATTTTTCATTTGGAATTCTTAAACAAATTGCGTACATTTCAAATTTAATGTTAACTGTTCCGTTAACTTTTCCGTCACCTCCGAAACAAAGCATTCTTCAGCCCAAGTTTTATGTAAACAATAGTATAGCCATAATGAACTTATTAAAATATACCTCACCCCCTAACGTAATATCTGAGTAAAAGTTGTGACAACATGACCAGTCGTTTTAATTTCTTTACTTTCTTTAACTTTCCGTTAAAATGCGTCACCTCCGAAACACCTTGTCACCTCCGAAACAGGTAAGTTGGAATATGTGATCCCTACTTATCCAATAAACATCTTCCTTGGCTAAAACTCATATTATAGTAATTCTGTAGAGGTGTAGCAACAAGTATGATAATATCTTTTAAAAGGTCCTTTATTAAGTATGTTAAATTTGAATTAAACTGTAAATTAATGTTTCGGAGATGACACAATATTGTTAACACTACATTTTTACATTTCTGCTGTTTGTGTACCATCATTTGCTAATGGATGACTTGATCTCCCTTAGAAAACACTATAACAAACTGAAGAAAGTATTACTGAAACTCTCACATGCACAGTTGATGAATAAATTACAAATATGTGTTTTTTGCCACTTTTTCCCCTTTCTGGACAAGAGATAGCGTACCATTGCTTACATTAGTGCTATTAATATACTGGGCCATTCTCTGGAAATGAAACTGGCATGAAAAAACTAAAGTGTTCATCAGGACCAAATGTTATATTTTTTTGTTTGAGAGGGATACCTCAAGTTTTCTATTTCATTTTTTTTTCATTAAAATTACAACCATTACATATTAATTTGCATAAATTTGCATTAGTGTAAGTTTTAGCCAAAATTTGTAGTTTTTAACTGTATATTTGTTTGTTCTACATAAGTATCTAGAAATAATATTTCAGCTATCAACTATCACATGGAGGCAGTTGTACATGGGTTAAATTATTTCATCTTCAATTCTTTGTTAATAATGGGTGCTAATGAGCATAATTTGATGTCACACAAGTGACCAAAATAACGCGAAAGTTTTCATAAAAAAGAGCTGATGTGCCTTATGATGTCCACACTTGATATGCTATCGTTCTTGATAAAGACTGTTAGTTCTGCAAAATTTCCAGTCAAATAATTATTCCTACTATTAATTATTAGCCTCTAATTAGTCGTCACACACGTGACCGATGGTCACGTGTGTGACATTTATGGTCACGTGTGTGACATTGAAGCCCCTAAGTTGAGCATTTAACAAAACTAAGTGGACTAAATATTGTTAGCAGACTGGTTTGTAAGGTGTGTGGCCTGAAAACAGTGTAATATGCAAATGAGAAAAGCTTCATTCAATGAAATTGCAGCCGCATTGTGGACTTGGACTGTTGTTATTTCATAGGTTTGTGGCATAACAACAGTGTCATGCAAATGAGAAAAGCTTCATCCAATGAAATTGCAGCAGCACTGTGGACTTGGACTGTTGTTATGTCATCATGTCATGTGTATATGGCATGACAACAGTGTTATATGTAAATGAGGAAAGCTTCATCCAATGAAATTGCAGCATCCAAGAAAATGTAGTATGTCACACACGTGACCCAACAATGTCACACACGTGACCCTCCAAGTAGAAACAGTAAAACTGTTTTAAAGTAGTTCCTATGGAATATCAACATCAGTGCTGTTCTGTGGTCATTACTAGAGTCAACATTTGCACTGCAAAAATTGCATACTATGCAATGAAAATTCAGAATGTCACACACGTGACCCAACAATGTCACACACGTGACTGGATTTTTTTAGCTGATGTAGTATTATGCTAATGTTTAGAGGTGAAATATTTAGGTGAAATGTCTTGTTAGAATGGAAACACATTGAGGTAGAAACAATAGAAATTAGGGTTATCCAGCCCTCTCAGAAACTGAGGAATTTGCCAATGTTTTTTTTGTGCAAAAACGCCAGTTTCATTTCAGGTCACACATGTGACCGACCTTTATATGACCTCTGTTAGCACATGAATGTTCTGATTTTGGCAAAGCTATATGGTTTTGTAAAAGAGTCTTCTAGTGCATACCTAAGTACTACAATCCACCCAACTTTCTTTACCTAAAAGTAGTTACTTAGTGGTAAAGTGCAAATCTCCCCATTCCCCATTTTTCCGTCACACACGTGACCGAGAATGGCCCTTATGGAATGAAAGGATTGATTAGTAAAGAATTTCTGTCCATAAAAGATCACAATCACCAAACATGCAGGTTTTAAACATTTATTAACATGGGACAAATTTATCAGATATTAGCTTAATCTGCCTGTGGTCTTTGCTGTTGTTTCGGAGGTGACATTGATTGTTTACATGTAATATACTGAACTGTCCCTTTGTTCAAGCATATTTCTGAAATATTCTGGTAGTGCATACATTAGTGCTGCAGTTATATGTTACCTTCTGTGAGTTCTACAGTGCTGTTGAGTACATGTTTACAGGTTTAAGTTTGCACCATGTTGACCTGTACTAGTATACACATTAATTTGCATGATTCCCACAATTACCACGGAGGGCTCTACTATTTGGTCCAGGTAAATATCCTAAAAAGTTCAGAATATTTGTTTACAAAATGTAGACCTGCTTCTGTAACATTTGCAGCAAAAAGAAAGTATCTTATTGCTTCTTTAATGAGCTGTTGTTATCACAGCAAATTGTCTGTAAAGAGATTTCCCAAAAATACATAAAATTTAACAGGGAATTCCCCTCCCTTTTCTTAAAGGGTGTGAAGACTGGCGCAAAAAGAAACGTCTAATGCCGGTAATCTGACCTAGTTTCAATGAGGTGTAACAGTAGTGTTAGACACCACCATCGATCCCAGCAAATACACACACAGCTTGCCACTGTCCGTATTTAGACACTAGTGTACAGTCAGTACATACAGCTGCGGTCAATACCCACAGCACAGTGTACAAACGATACAGCGAAGGACATCTCAGGTCCAGCTAAAGATAACAAGGTATCTCGATTCATTACTGTCTGCATTTTGTAGCGACACAAACAAAACGTCACTTGCAAGCAACAGAAAGTTAACTTTTTCAGATGGCTGCACGCGGTTTGGGGCGAGTCTTCAATGCCTTTAACAACCAAATACAAACAACTTCCTTTATAGAGTGAACACTCATTTAACTCTAGATTGTTGCTCCAGATGGTCTCTTAGGCCTTGTTCACATTTAAGAATGCAACTTGGGCGATTATTGATATTAAGTCCGCGAGGAGGATCAACTAGTTAAGAACAAGACGCATTCACATTTCAGAACGTGTAAGTTTCGTCTGCTTGCGAGATTAATATACTGCGCAGGCGTGAAAAGGTCATATCAGCTGTTTACATTCCCCCTGTGCTTTGCCATTGTCTTATGTGATGTACTAGTACGTACTACTCAGTAAACCACTGCACGGCAACGTACAATCATCGCACATTAACAGTAAACTGTATTCAAACCACTCCGTACTGGCATTACCATAACATGTTAATCCAGATTTGAATTTCTTCCAAACGATTCAAGTGGATGAGCGAACGATCTTGCTATTCAGTGTTTTACTGCTTGATGTCGCATTTGAGGCTAATCCAGCATCGAAGGCATATAATGTTAGGTATAAAGACCTAGTAAGGTCTACTGTATCTGTATACAGTAGGCTAGTGCAACTTTATTATAGGCCAGGCAAGACGTAATGGGTTTTAGCCTTTTACTAACTTCAGTAGCAACCGAACCCAAAATCATCCGTTTTGAAATAAACATAAAATTACAGAGTTTGGCCCCTTCAAAAATCTGTCAGTACGGCATACACTGAATTTAAGGTTATTACAGTAGATTTAAGTGGACTGTCATTCAGTTTGTTTTGGTCTCACAACCGTTACCGCGTCTTTTTTTGCAGTGTTGGTCAAATCAGTTCAAAGAAAATTAAATGGGTTCACGAATAGCATCGTTTGGTAGTGTTTCTGTTAAGAAGAGCAATGCTCTGACAAACACACACATGTACGTACTACCTGCCCAATGGCAACTTGATATATCGGATATTTTATAACTTAACCGGAAATCTCGGATCACCATTAAGTCCGCGACCATTCACATTACATTTATTAAGAATGCAGGAGCGATTGAATGAAACCCTAGAAAGGAGGATAAATTCTTAAGACTGCACGATGACTTGAAGTATGAGTAAGGGAGTGTTCACACTAAGGGAATTAATTGCCCTTGCGGACTTGAAGTACGGGTGCATTCTTAAATGTGAACAAGGCCATAGTAGCCAAGCTGCTGTTAAATGTTTTTAGCCCATCATTTATGCAGTTTTTGACAAGTGTTAACCTAACTTTTCACTGAAACTTTGATAGACTGTGGTTATTTCATGTTAATGATGTGTGTTTTTCCAGAATATTAGACTGAATGTCCTCTTCAAATTTGTTAAAGGTTACAGGAATTTGACAGTAAGTTTCACTGCCAAAAGTGTAACCAACATAAATGATACTGTAACTAGCAGTCAGAATAGCTTATGGCTACGCAATGTTAATCATTTCTTTGTGGAATAATACTTCATATGCAATTAGCCAAAACAGTGTGAATTTAACCAAATGATTTTAAACGGATACAATATTGTCTCCAAGTCATCAAGAATGGCAGCAAAAGCAGTCATAGTCCTAGTATCATGAATGTCATTAAAATATTATCAACATATCCTTCTAATGTTTTTCATATTTTCCAAGGTAAGTTCTATGTGTTTTAGCATGAATCAAGCCTTCTGGGTTGTGTAAACGTTTAGCGTCACCTCCGAAACAAAAGAGACTGAAGGTATTGTAATGTAGTATGTAGTTATATCCCCATCATATTACTTTAAACAGTTGCTTCCATGCTTCTTTGTCTTAAGAGTAACTACTTACTTCCCGTCCAAGACTTATTCACCCCTACACCCACATCCTATTCGTAGAAGCCCCCTTTGTCTTAATTCCATGAACTATTCATGCTTAACCACAGATGACAACCTGTTGCATCTCATGTGTATTACAATAGTGGTTAGTCATAGCCATCTCATATGTGCCTTAGTAATTATAAGTAAGACCAAGAGTTTATGTCACAGAGAGGTTATCGCCCCCTCACAGGAAGTTGTAATGACTTAAATACTGTAGTTTTTGAGTATGAAAAAAGACTAAGATTCCAGACTTCAGAGAGTGTAGTTCAGATACACTCCAGCAATAAAGCTTATATTCTACAATCATATCTATGTCTGGAGTTTCTCTTTATCTGCATGTTGTTCATTATACTTATTTAACAACGGAGCCCGAACTAATGCCGGAGCACCCCCAACGTAACAGTATATACAATATGTTGTATGTGAGATAATCATTTGCAATATGAGTGCTACAGTTAGATACTTCAACCCAATGTTTACAATTGCTTTTTAAATGCGCATATTTGCTTTACCTGACATTTACCTATCTTTTATAACATAAACCTATTGTATTCTGCGTTCTGTATTCATTCACTTGTTTCACTAGTTGTACAGGTAGTTGATGTACATTTTCTGCTACTTGGCATATATATTTTTTATTAAATCAGTGTTTGATTAAAGATGTTATGAATATACATTGAGGTTAAGTGTTTAATTCTTTTTATTAGCAAAAAAGCCTTTACAACAACTTGTAAACATTTTTGTCACCTCCGAAACACACGTAAAATGTTAACGTCACCTCCGAAACGTGTAAGTGGGAAAATTCCAACTTTTGCAAAACTGCATGGATTTTTGAGCAACTTGAAATGGATATTAGCCCTCCCTGAGGAGACATTATTTAGGGTGTTTGATTTGGCCTTATCTTTTTTTTAATATTTTAAGTTAAAATTAAGAAAAACAATCCTTGATTTCCAATAATTTTTTAGTTAACGTGGAAATATCTGCAATAGTATTAAAAACTTCCTGCCAAATCCTTTTCATTTTTAAGTAACATACAATGATAAGCATTTTAAAGTTTACTTGAATCAGAGTAATGTGTTAACACTGTGTAAATATGGTTGCTTAAAAATGTATCTTTTTGCTTAAAGTTTCCTAGAGTCATACAGTCACCGAAAAATTACACCCATAAACGTATATGTTTAAGCTCCGAAAAGTTGAAGTTCCCAAAATTTGAAGCCTTTAACATGTGATGTAAGTAAAAATTTCAATATATATGGTGTTTGAAATTTTGGCCTTCAGTGTATAAAAGTTACACCACTGATTGTGAAAATGACCAAATCCAACCTTTGGACCCTCATAATTTGAGAACTGGGTGTCCGATTGAAGCAGGAGTTGGTTTCCTCTATAGAGCACAAAGAGCTCTATCATATATCAAAGTACGGACGAACTTTTTTTGGTTTGCCCCGTATCTCCTAAAATGAGCATATTTCTCAAGATTTGACCTTTTGAACTCACGGTAAGATGTAGTTTGACACGCTGATTCCAAAAAGCAACATGAAAAGTCTGTACAACTATCCTAACTGTACTTATTTTTAAGAAAAAAACTTGACCTCTGATAACTTCGCACACGAAGGTCGCACAGGGGTCAACTATGGACAACTTTGATCGGAAGGTACCTTTGAGATCTGATTATGGCCACGAAAATTCAAATAACCAAAGAAACTAATAAAGGTCACCGGAGGTCAACCTGAGGTCAAAGGTCACTTAGATGCGGGTCGACTATTGGATTACTATAGCGTAACTCCTAACCTTTTTGACACCTAATTGACCTTTGTTGACCTCCGATTACATGACCGTTATGTTTGGAAAAGATCTCTTACCCATTCACAACTACTCCCAAAATATCAACCATGTCGGACCCTGCTAATGGGAGTTATTGCTGTTTTCAATATTTTGGTTTTTGGCCTCTAACTGACCTTTGGTTAGCACCAGCAATTTAAAAGGGTCTATCATGGAAATTCTGTATCCAGATAGCAAAATATTACTACGGGGTCATTGTGAATTATCATCTTAACATGTGGCCATGTCAAAAACCCTGTGCTTATTGTCCATAAATTACATAAAATGTGCATTGTTCGATTTGTGATATTAAAGCTGAATGTGCATTTGCAGGTTAATGAGTGTTACCCTAGAAAATATGGATTTGTTACAATAACAGGATGTCTTGAACTAGAAAGGGTGGTGTAAAATGCTGCAGTAGTTTAGGTGACACAACTACTCTACAATAACACATGTTTGATGGAATGTTGAATCTCATTCTAGAGCTGGGAAACCTTGAATTTCATTTGACCTTTGCTACTCTCAAGTTAGAATTTATCCACAATATTCCAAAACAGGAAACAACTCCAGAGTACTTGAAGAGTAGGATTTCTACTAATAAATTTGATCAAAGTATATTTGAAAGTCATTTGCTAGGCCTAATATCACACTTCAGCTACTGTAGGCCTAGACCTAAACATGCTTAGGCTGAGCCTATGTCATGTTTTATCTTTATTCTGGCAATGGATCATTGCTATTGAAGTCCTTGGACTAGGCTAGTGTAACATTGCTCTCTATAGATAGGACTATATATAGTAGACCGGACACTGTGTCATTCTGTCATCGGTACATTCCGCCATAGAAAATATGCCATTCCGCAATGTTACCCCAATGGCGGTATAGCACTTTTGTATGGCGGAAAGAGCACATTAATTTGGGTGCACTGTAGGCCTATATGCAATGTATATTACTTCGCTTCACACTACCTAGTCCTGCAAAATCCACAAATTCGGTCTTTTTTAATAAACAATCAACCAAAATTAATTTGATTTATTCAACCAACTATTATATATTAGAAGACAGTGTATTACCACTTACGGACTTACAATTAAAACTATTCAATAAAAATGTATATTAAAGACTGTATCTAATCTTGTCTTAACTACAAGTCAGTCTATGCAGCAGTGTTTCCGCTAAGCCGCTATGACGCGATTTTGACGCAATGGCTTGCCGATTTGACGCACTGGTGTTCAGAGAGAGAGAGAAAAAAAGAGGGTTTCATTTTGTCCTGAATTTTATACAGTGTGAATAGAAAAAAAAATCGTTTCAAAAGGCATGGTGTTCAGAACTTCAACTTGAAGTGAAGAAATTATTACTGTTAATTGTTTCCAATTTATCGTCAGAAATGTTAAATTAGCGATCGTTCACTTTACTGTAGCGCTGTTTTTCTATACAGTCACGTAGATTTAGCTCGAATGCTGTAGAGCTAAATCATATAACGTAACGTGCACGTGCACTGATGCATTGCCTACACTACGATGGTTCGCAATACCAGTGTACTAAATATAATATCTGTATAGCCTACCTTACATTACATTGCAACAGGGTCAGAAATAAGCGGGGCGACGGGCGATTCGCCCTAGCAAGTGCTAAAAAAAGCCCTCCGAAAGCATAATTGCGAGGGCGAAAAAGAAATATAGGAAAATCGCCCTCGTAATATCAGGTGTCTGTGTAAATTTAATTGTGACATGCTTTTTGCTTTAGCTAGGGTTTGCAGTAGCAGCGCGAATCGCACAAACAGTTCTCACAATCCCGCATCACATTTGATCAAATTTGAAGCAGTGCGGGAGGGTCGCGCACAATCACCGAGAACTTCTCGCGCAGTCACTGGCAAATTACGGCCTCCACTAAGCAATTTCAGAACCAGCGACAATAACCTCAAATCCCCAAAAATCTCCGACCACATGGTAGCCTAACTTCAAACTAAGTCAACATGGAACTCTAACCTAGTCATCTGTTTATTCGCTCAATTTGTGTCGCAAATAAAAAAAAATAAAGAAAAATATCAAAGAAAATCTGCAATCTTTGACAACATGTTAGCCTAACAACCACAATCAAAGGGAAATGTAGCCTAACCATCGGTTTGCAAAAAGAATAATAATAATAACAACTTTGCGTAGCTTTGTTTACATACTTTCCTTGCTGCTATCGTCGCGCGCAAGGTAGCCAAACACCACACGTAGTCAACGGGAAAATCTAGCCTAAGCATCTCTTTATTCGCTGTAATTGTGACGCAGTTAGCTAGAACTAAAATGTCCATGAAATACTGCAACCTTCGACCACATGTTAGCTTAACAAACACACTTAGTCAATGGGAAATGTAGCCTAACCATCGTTTTGCAAAAAAAAAAAAAATGCTGGGAATCGGCAGTTGTTTGGAAGGTATGTGCTATGTCTTAGAGAGGGAATGTTGTATTTTGCGTACACCGTTGCTGCGGCGATGGATTGAAGGTTTTAAATTCAATTACTTTTCAGCGGTATAATGGTTTCGTATCTGGTGGTAGGTGATTTTATCCACACACGAAAAAGTACATGATTAAAGGAAAGGACAGCTTCAGTAGAAGTAAACCTGTTTTTTCTATTTCAGTTGATGGGTTATTGGTTTTTCGTCATATATTCGGTTGATTGACGTTATTTGCTATTAGGTCAACAATTTTGGCAATTAAACTTTCAATGAATTTGCTATAAGGTCGCAGCTAACTAGGAAGAGGGTAATTGTGCTTACTTAATCCTGATGAATGCTTACAACCTTTTCCGTAAACAGCATATTGAACTTTGGAAAAGTGCCCCCTTAAACCTTTCAGAGCGTTTTTAACTTTTCATTTTCCAAAATAGCCCTCCAGAGCCAAATCTAAATTCCTACCATGCATTGCAAGTGGTGCACTATTGGTGCCAAATTTAGCTTGTAAAAATAAAGCGTATATGCAACGAACTAATTTATTATTATTTAGCAATCATCGTTTAAATAAAGCTCAGGGTTCCATGCCTCAATTTAAAATCAGACATTGGATTGGCCGATGTTTAGTACACAGGGGCGTAGCCAGTATGCAGCAATGTAGGCTCGGGCCTCCACTTTTTTGGCCAAGTTTTTATTTTTTTTAAAACACCCATAACTCAAATCCATCCGCTTGCTGGATGAGTTTTAGAGTCTAGACAGGGACACACTATTGAAATGAACATAGCAAGAATATGGCTAAATTAGGTGACCTATTCTTCTGTCATCTAGGCTGTCATTTCTATCGCGTGCCGTTTTAATCAACACTCTACCTGCCGAAAAAGACTAGGATCCGATCTTGTCAGTTTTTTAACATCTAGTTAAGAACCCGTTTACGCAGATGATATTTCAGTTGAGAAACATTCCACAGTCAAATAAGCCTATCTTTGGTTAACAACTTTATAGAGCTGCAACACTTTGTTGCCTGTTGTTACTGGCTTACTCTGTACATGTACCTTGCTAATTTTAAATACATTATGGAGTATTGAATTAAGTACTTTTTAACTCGTTTGTTTTTTTGGTTTAAAAGTGATTTTGAATGAGGTGTTTCAAGTTACCAAGAGGCCAGGAAACCAAAATGAACACTCGGGAAGGGCCGTTTCCGGCCATCAGGGGGGTTTGTAAAACCAAAAATTTTCGTGTCATTGCACTTTTGCAATGATTTTATGAAGACGATCAAATATTTATTTGTAAAATGAAAGTAACTTGTCACATCACCGCTTTTCTGCACGATGTGTAGCCTATATGACTTGTAAACAAAGGTAAATATTCCATGAAGGTGTTTTAATATCATTAAATACGTACTGCTTTAAATCCTTTTAAACAGTGTATTCAAACATTCGTGGTTGCTTGCTTTGTTCAATGCATCTTCTATCAATTACTGGGCATTGAGTGGAACGGGATCATACTTTTGCCCCGAATTTAACTGTTGGGGAGGAGACATAAATCCTTCTTCCACATGGGACCAACGCTCTGACACCTTAGCCACACTTGGTTAACATTGATTATATGTTATGGTAACTTTACAAAATCCATAGGAATGATCTTAATGCATGCTTATAATTACTGGGTGGGCAAACTAATTTGCTGAGTGATGGCACATTTGTCCACCCAGTTAGTAAATGTTATTTACTTCCCTTGTGTCAGGTTCAGACCAATTCATGTATGTTAGTATTGATGTTTTTTCTAGAAGCGTCAGACTATGTAGGCTCGCGTTCTAAACATATTTTATCATAAATAAATGTATTGCAACAAAATTAAAGTAAAATATTTTCCGTTCAACAGTGTATATGTGTGTAATAGATAAAGCTACAAACACCGTCCCACCTGCTCAAGACTAAAATAGAGAATTAGTTTGATTCTTTTTATTATTCCTATTATTCATTTTCTTAGGATTCGATTGTTCTTACTGTACTTGTTCTTGCAATAAATTAGATCAAGTTTTCTATTTTCCACACCGCATGTGTTCTAATTCATTTTTAATTTCAGGCTTGCCAGATAGCAAAACTGTATAATCTCATAATTAATTTCTTAATTGGCATCAAAATGAAATTCAGAAAAAGGTTCACAAGAAGCAACACGCAAATTAGTCTTCAAACATCGGGTTGATGAATTTCATGGGAGCCTTGACTCTTTTCTTACTATAAACCCAATTGACATCATTCTTTAAACTGTCTGTTTTCACCGGGCATGCACAACGTTAAGTCTCTCCAACAATGCTGATTTGTTTTTATTGGCGCCAAAATGTCTAGACCGATGTAAGAAACACCTGTATTTGAAATCGGTGACTCATGCTATTGGATACATGTGTACATCTATTACTGACAATGAATGGTTTAGTGTTATATTGGTGGAGGTTGCAGATGTTGCTTGTTTCATGCAGTTGTTAGTTACAATTGACCTGTTAACTGGATTTTAAGGTTGGATTATTTTTTGGAGAGGAAACCGCTGCTTATAGTAATAGCTAAAACAGTAATATTGATCAGTGACATAATTTGACGGTATGGTATAGAGGCCTAGGCTAGAATTGATATATTGACCATCAATATGCAAAACTAACATATAGGCTATGGTTATCTTATAAGTCTTAAACATTCAGTCAAATATCACCATAGTAGGCATACCTTAAGAAAGAAGACATTCTTGGAAATCTAACTCATTAATAATAACAAATATTAGCCTTAGTTGTTGACTGATTATCACAAATGCCCCAGTTAAAGCATATCTAACCTAACAAGGAACTGACAAGTTGCAATAAAATACAGTCGGATCACTGAGTTTGCTTTAAAGCTTATTAATTAAAGCGAAGTGTAAAACAAGTCATTGAAGTTATCGACTGGCAGATATAAAAATAACTATTACTTCGCAAACAATTACTTATTCTAGCTAAGAAAATATACATGAACAAACTGTAGAAACCTTGATTTCCTTCAAAAATCTTAAATTACGAAAATTGGTCCAACTCGTTCTTACATAACCTGTCGTCTAGGCCTTCATACAAGTCAATATATATCAATCCACAATGATCAATGTAAGGACCTAAATTATTCAATCTTTGTGGTCTGAAGTTACAGCAAATTATATAAAAAGCCCTCAGTTTTATTTTACCAAGCAGGCTGTCTGAAATAATATTATTTTTTAAATTATGATAAGTTGAATTACCTAACTCCTGGCAATATACCTGACAATAATGTGAAATAGAGTTTTGTTCAATAAATGGCTTTCAACCTCTTTAAACAATAATTTTATGATAATTTAAGTCAAATAATATTACAAAATGATTGAAAAAAAATTGTATTAAAAAGCAAAACTTTCGTTAATGTCTTTCTGGCAATAATTCTAACGTTCTTTTCCGCATACAGTTACACTTCTTTTTCTCTTTATTTTGTCTTATTATTTTTAGTCGAACGTCATTTCCAAGATACCAGAGATATGTCTACATCATCCAAGTTTAAAACGTAAAACGTTTTTAAAATTGAAAGTGCGCCACTAATTTCAACTTGTATCAATCAATTACAGATGTTTGCTTCACATTCAACTTTTAATAAACTGATTTATCGCGTGTTTGTTACTTTACGTTTGTCCGCTAACTGTTCACATAGTAACAGAAGATACTACAATGAAGACCCAATCAACCCGATTAAACTGAAAAGTAGTAATTAATTAATTTAAGTAAACACTCAAGGATACGAAGTATTTCAAGATCATAACATAACATATTTAAAGAGATATATTTTAAAAAGTGGATCGTGTTATTTAATTGAAAAAAAAACACGATGTTTTCGAAAGTTAAGATCATAAACATTACTCCCATTAGGAATATCTACAAACACAAAGGAAGAAAGATTTTTTTTTTCATTTTTGTAGAATTTTACTACAAGTTAAATCACACTCAAACCGGTAACTTAGGAATAAAATTGATAATTCAGGAATATCGGTAAATTCCATGTGATGGTATTTAAATAAAGTGAATTAGCTTTTAGTGCTTGAAGAAATATCCAGAGATAGACATCATCATTTACACAAATCTTATTACTTGGAAATAATTAAAATTCACGTTGCATCGTAGGATTTCGTTCAATAATTAAATAATTTGTTAATTAAAATATTAGTTCAAGTCTCATCAACCGTTCTCTCTTGAAGCATGAAATTGATCTACATCTGCTTCTCTAAACTGCATCTTACATATCAGTAACAACTTATTTATTGAATTATAAATTCTTCAAAAATCCTTAAACTTTAAAAACTCCTTGCATTAGTTTAAGTAGAGGTTTCCTTTTCGTGATTCCTATTACATTAGTGACTACAATTTAAATTTTCATTACATTTTCCTTCTGAAGTTCAAAATAAAACACAATTAAATAAATGTGATCAATATATTTCTTCAAAAGATAGAATAATCTCAATGTTTGATTAACCGATCTTTGTTACCTTCTCATCCCGTCTTAGAGATGTATGTCCGAATAATTAATAAATTAAAATTGCTTCAATCTATTCATTTATATCCTTGCATTCTAATATGATTAATTCTTACAAGCTATAAGCCTTTCATTAATCATTTTATCGTCCAAAAATAAAACTAATCCTATAATATTTCATGATCGATCTATTTCCTCTATTCTCATCCATTCATTTTTTGTATTTTTTGTATTTGAATCCCCTTAACTAAAACCAATTCCTTATTTTCGTTCCATAAATGTATTCCTTTTTACCCAAACAATACAACCTAATTTTCCTTGCTTATCGCTTTAAGTTTCCTTTATTTTTATTTTTTATTTTTTATTATTTATAATATCATAATAATTATTATAATCCTAACCAAATCCATTCTAATTATCTCTATCTACTCTATTATCAGTAACTCTATTCTTTCATTTTAGATTCCTATCTCATGTGTGTATCTATGGTCCTGCTCTCCTAGAGTTGATGAGTCTGGTCTGAACCTTATCCTTCAGTCTGGTCTCTCTCTCTCTATCCTGAGTTCTCTCCAGAAGCTGTTGATCACTGACATCGACAGGAGACTAACTAATAAAGAGTTGGCGGCCATTTTGTCTTACTCCTCACAGTGTACAAGCTTGAAGGAGCTGGAGTAAGTATTCCGGTGTAGATGTAATAGAATCATCATAACAGTTAAACAGGGAATTAATTTAATTCATAAAAAGTTATCCTTATTAAACCAACAATATACAATGTAAAGTCTGTTGTATTTTAATGTCATGTATTGGATATAATTAGTTTAAGTGGATTTATTTGAATAAATTAGGCCACCGTCAAAGAAATTTTGTAAGGTGTTATGATAAATAAACGGGAATATTTTAAAAGGGTGTTGGTAAGAGAGGGTGGAGGGGTGGGTTTGGGTTTTTGTTTAAACGTTCTTCGTTTAGAACATTGATAGCGTTTATCTCAGATATGGGTTATAAAATGACAGTAATGTTTATTAGGATCAAACAAAAGTTATATACACGAGGTATTTTGATTCTAATAATTCTAGTGAGTATAACGAATATTCTAAAATAGAGTTTTTGAGTTTTATAAGTAATAAATGTTACGTTTGAAGTTAAAACCTCCAAAAAATGTTCTTTTCTAACATATTTTCAATATAAAAGTAGTTAATGATGGCCATAAAAAATAGCAAACAATTATAAATTTAATGTTCAAAACCCACGAAATAAATTTTACTACTCTAGCAAAACTGAAATGTATACCAAACAAGCAATAAAATATTTTAGTTGTCGCAGTTTCTAAACTAGATAATAAAAATAAGTTAATAAATAAATATTAAAACAAAAAGAAGAACAAAGTTATTGTAACTAAGTTATTTATAAAGGTCAATTTTTTGGGGGGGTTATTACAATACCAATCATGTTAGGCAAATTTGCATCTCATAAATTCCAGCGGTAAACATTTAATCCACTCAGAAATACAACAACGTCTTCTGTATATTTTGAAATATAATGTAATGCTAAATCAGTTAAACTAATATTTTATTTCACTTAAAGAATAAGAAAACACAGCTGGAACATCTAAAGCTTCATCTTTTTAGAGATTACAAATTTATACCAAAAAAAATCATTAAAACATTCCCGTTGATAAAAAATGTAATTCTCGAACTTAATATTACTTGGTACTTGTATCAACCATAAAATCCCTACTTTTTCCTAAACAATTTAATGTCGTTGATCCCCCCCCCCCCCGCCCTTACACTCATTAGTCATTGGAACATCAGTTTCACTCAATGTAATAAACATATGTAAGTATTCTCTTTCTAGACTATTCATGTTCTATCCCAATCCCCGTGTTTAGTTTCCTCCTCAGTAAGTTTAGTATAACCACTTCCACCATTTAGACGCACTACCTGTTCCCGACACCGCCCCTATGGAAAGCCATTTCAACATTTAATCGGGAATTTGAGATATCTTAAATTGTTTCTTATTTTAGATATCTAAACTTCTATTTCAGATATCAAATATTAAATTCGAGATATCTTAAACTTATTTCGAGATATCTGAAATTTTATTTCAGATATCTGAAATTGAATTCGAGATATCTAAAATAGATTTCGAGATATCTGACATTATAATTCAGATATCTGAAATTGAATTCGAGATATCTGAAATTGAATTCGAGATATCCGAAATTGAATTCTAGATATCTGAAATTCTATTTCAGATATCTGAAATTGAATTCGAGATATCTGAAATTGAATTCGAGATATCTGCAATTGAATTCGAGATATCTGAAATGCATATGCAGAAATTCCCGATTAAATGTTAAAATTTCACGTATGGAAAGCCATTTTAACATTTAATAGGGAATTTTCAGATATCTGAAATTGGATTCGAGATATCTGTAATTGAATTCGAGATATCTGAAATTCTATTTCAGATATCTAAAATTGAATTCGAGATATCTGCAATTGAATTCGAGATATCTGCAATTCTATTTCAGATATCTGAAATTGAATTCGAGATATCTGAAATTCTATATCAGACATCTGAAATAGAATTGCAGATATCTTGAATTCAATTTCAGATATCTCGAATTCAATTTCAGATATCTGAAATTCTCTGGTATTTCGAGATATCTGAAATTGATTTTAAGATATCTGCAATTATTTGTAGATATCTGAAATTATTTCGAGATATCTGAAATTCCTTATTAAATGTTAAAACGGCTTTCCATATGCCCCTCCCTTCGCTCTCCCCTTCATATATAGATGCATATGTATGTTTTTAAAAAAAAAATCCAATCCATTCCATGTTTCTACCCGATAGCATCATCGCCGGTTTAGTACACAGTAGGCCTACTCTGCTTCTACAATAGTTTTCTGTACAAATACACAGAGCTTACATTATACAGTCGAATGATTCAAACAATTTATTTTCTAAAGCAAGTCAATAGTGTGAATGACACACCTGGAACTCCCGTAAATACATCATGAGCATAATAATTGATAACTCGAGCCAGTTAAAGCCGATGAATAGAAATAGGTCACGAGCCACTTGTAAATTGTACCCCTCCCAAATATTTTCAGTGAACGTGTCAAAGTAACCATGGAAACAGACATTAAGTAGGTCAGTGGCAGTACATCAGTGACTACGAATCATCCATTGTTGAAATCCTCCGAACAACATAGTATTATTTGGTCACAAGCCTTGTTAAAGGATACGTTGCGCCTTTACTTTTGGTTATTATTTTAAGTTTGTAAATTGCTTTCCTTGGTTTTTTACCAAATGCAAACCGATCGGAGGAAACTTGAATATAGGAGGGTTTATAGACAACATACAGTTACGAATACAGTTTAAAAGAAGGAATGATTCTTGTTATGTTCAGTTTCTCTTCTTGAATTGAATTGAAGTTGGACTTCTCGTTGTTAGGAATCTGACTAGATAACACATTATTGTGTACTTCACAGTTTAGCAGGTAGAAGGTAGTGAACGTATATTTAAATAAAAAATATTTGTGTTATTTTTCCCATTGTTTATCTCCAGACTTGAAAATTACGGTATTAAACGCTTTCCCTAAACGGACACTATACTGGATCGTTTCTAGTCTTCGATCGATTAAATGGTAATCGGTTAGTACCGATTATCGATTAGTTCATGTGACAATCGGGCCAATGCCTATTACCTATCATTTCATCGTTTTCGTGGAACTGGCCTATGCATGGTTACCAACTTCTAGGCCAATATAATCAAAGATGTTAATGCATGACTTAACGTTCCACTGTAAAGCAAATAAAGAACACTGTGATACATATATAGGGCGCTGTACGTTTATAACGATAAGTCGCATTATTGCAATCCCACCACAACACAGTAAATGGTAGTGCTGTACAGACTACAGAAGGGGGGGGGGGTAGTAGCCATTGGCAACGAAATGCAAAAAAAGAAGTTAGCGGCAGCTTTTACAACTGGTATTAGAACCATATCAGTGTTGCAACTCCAACGTAAATAATGTAAGAAGAAGACCGAACGGAAATAAAATATTCGTAATTTCGTAATCTGATATCGAAATATAAAATCTGACATGAAAAATAAAACAATCCCGGACGTTTGCTTCAAGTTTGCAAAGGTTACCATCTGCGATGGGAAACTTCCGATCGAACGTTGTTTCAAACGATTAATCACAGTAAGTCAATGGCGCCTTTCCTTTGACTTAACTGCATGCGAGAGAAATAACACACTCAAGCCCCATTGACTTTGTCGCGCGTGTCGCTGGAAATCAGACTTGTTTTAGTCGCTTACGGGGGTTCAGTTACTGAAAGGGGTTATGTTAGCACGTATGGTACATTCGGGAAAAAAATTGCTACGTGTTTGTCGCAAAAATATGCGTAAATGTGTTAGCCTAATCACAAAATACTGTAATGCAGTAAAACTCCTGAGGACCGTCGCCAAACATATTTAGTGAATTTTAGGAGTATTTGGCGCCTTGATTTCATAATTTTATCGCGTTTGTAAAATTTTGGGCGCATTTGCAATCTGAACAGTCATGATGCTCAACCGTTCTTTAGCTAGACTAGCCTAATGTACATAGAACTCACAATGAACAAAGCCTAATGTTATTGTTTTCACTTTCCAGTTTTCACGTACCGTGAAACGGCCAATAGTGGTTAAAAAGTATATTGTTTTGGTTTTAAATTTAGTCAAGACAATCAATCTTTCTTATTAATTGTTAAACATGGATAAAAGGAGGTTTTGTTAGATGCAATGAGTGAATTATTACTTCGTCCCCCTACTGCGGGTATACTGTATGGTGTTAACTGCCAAAACTGGATAATGTATCGAAGAGCATTAGTACAATCTCGCGTGAGGGACTTGCAATACCATTACTTTACCCTGCTTTCAATGGCGTTGAATGGAATAAACTACATTCCTTTCCAGTTTTGGTTGTGGTGAATCAAAAGCTCGGAAAAATACAATTCTTTATGTGGAACGTAATAATCGATTCCGCATAATCGGTAGCGCATTGGATTTTGCCGATGCCGATTATTTACCGATTGTCTAATAATAGGCCCGATCCCGATTATCTAACCGATTATAGTCGAACACTTATCGTGTCACAGTTGAATTTTATCGAATGTGTTAGACTGTTTAGCAGGAAAATAAATAACAAGGTTATTAAGTATGTATTGAGAAGAAAAATTATGCGTGTCTTACAAATAGCTAAACAATAATAATAGGGTGGTTTAAAATCGTATTGATTTTTTTTTGTATAAATTATGGTACGAGCTTAGTAGAAACCTCTTAAAAAAAGAGTGCTTAATAGCCTCCAATATAATCTGCGATATTAAATAGAGTCTTTGAAATTCTCATAAGGTACCCTCGATTTGCCTCCTTTATTTGGCGTCCGAGACCGAATCGAAGTAAAGGAGATTGTACCAAATATGTGTAACTCGGAACTTACCAAACATATCAAATATCGTAGAACACTAAGTAACACATGTCATTTAATTATTGAGAGGTATTGTTCAAATCTGTAATGTTTGCCGCAAGAGAGTAATATATTATTTTATTGTCGACCATTATAACGAAATTATTTAGAAAATTATATTAATTTGGTTATTATTGTTTGTTAAGAACGAAATGAAAATCCTGCTAAGCATTGCAGAATTACTGAATAGAATTGCGCGAAGGCAAAATACATTTCCCATACAAATTTGTATTGTAAACAGAGAATATTTCAAAGGGATTGTACCGTTATTCAAACAACGGTGTTATCCATTTCTACATTGAAAATAGCAAACAAATACTTGAATTGAGTTTTCCCCCTCCCGTCCCGCACCACGCTCAACTAACTTTAGGCCTTAATGTTTAATTAATATAAAGATATATAATTTTTGTGACATAAATTTAAAAATAGAATGTAAAGAAACCGAGATTAATGATACAATAAATCCACGGCTGAACTTGAAGGATGACTATGTAGTATCGACCATACCTTTCCATCTTCACAAAACTATGATAAATTAGTACTCTTCTTAAAATGTCTCTCTCTCGACATTGATAAAAAGATTGAAAGGAATTCTCAACGCTTTGTCAAGTACTTCCTAACGATATTGGTTGTTTCTCACAAGTTTGGTACTTACGCTGTCACTGTATAAAACATTGACGTCATTTACATTTGTCTTTGTTGATTTTTCAACCAGGCACGTGACCAGCATCATTATTGTGAGGGACCAGCATCATTAGTGTGAGGGGAACAGTATCGTCTTTTGTCCTCGTCTTAAGAGTCAGAAGTTTTTTTAAGGCTTACATTGTTATGACTTTTTACAGCACTGTATAGTGTCTACCCTTTGTGACATAATTTTCTTCGGAAGGAGGGGGGCTTCAAATATGACATCGTCCGTTGGGAGATCTGGGAGGCACCTTTATGGAAAAAAAACACTAATTTTATTATATAGCCTACATGTGTACTTTGAATTTCTATGTCCGTTGTAGCTGTTACATTATATAAACGATCAATGAAACATTCCAAAGCGCCTCTTTTTACCAGTCAATACATTGATACAGAAAACCAGCTATTGTAAAGAAAACACTTTAACATGAAAACAAAAATTGCAACAGGTTAGTAAATATGCGTTTGTTATTTCAATTATATACGAGGTACGTAACCTATATATTTTCTTTCTATTCGCCGGAGTGATACTTCTCATGAAGCTGGGAAATGCAGGTATAATATAGGACGACACTGAACTAGACTTGATCATATTAACTGAATATTATGCACCGGTTACCGGTTAATCCCGATAATGTGATTTAATGCTCGCCAAACTCAACTTGTTGTAGTAAGAAATTTCACAGACAATATGTTTAGATATGCACTGTATCCTTCTCTTAGATTTGACGTGAACAGCATATTAACAGGGCTGTCAAATATTCTTTTGATATAATACACACTGGTTTTATTATTGCTGTCTCAGCACTTGGGTTAGTTGAGACAAACTGAAATACTTATTGGCTTGATGAGTCGCCATATTGAACGGGGAAGTTGGTATTATAACGAATTTCTAATTTGACAATATTTCACCAAACTCATAGTAATTATAATAAATAATCATATGCTACAACAAAGGTTCAATGTTTCACACCCTCCGTCTACCCCTACCACAGGATCGGTTAAATCATATCGGCCCAATGCAAGATATATGTGTAGTCGATCCTTAATGGCTGAAAATATTTGTGCTGGTATGAAAACAGCAAGTGTTGTAAACTCCCCATATATCACAACACATCCATATATCTTTGGTATATTAACTTGTAGTTACCATTTATAAAGACACGGCAAATGTTTGCGATGTAACCGTCCATTTACCGTGTCAGGGGCGACGGAGCCGTGAAAAAAACTGGGAGTGTTGATTGGGCACATACTTCTCCACTCTTCTGATTAACCTGAAAATTGGCCTCCGTTTGTTAATGGAAAGAACCAGTTCCTACTTTTGTTATTAAAACTGGGGGTGGGAGAGTGCCCCACCCCCACAGTAAATTTGGGGACGCGATGGGCGACGGTGAAAAATCAAAGGGAGCAAAACATATATGTAAATATATACCTGAAGCTGGGCGTGGGGCTGATGATGGGGAGGGGGTCAGTCTTTGGAGTGAGCGATAAAAATAGAGAGAAAACGTTTGTGTTACGACCTAACGGTATCAGGTTCGACTTTCCCGAACTTGTCATCTCCTATATTTAGTAGACGTGGGTAAACTGCATATATAATAATGTCAATACTGAGTAGTTTATCGTTATTTAGGAACTTTGAGGGTCATTTGAGGTCAACAGGACACAACACTTAGAAACCTCGAAACGACATGATCTCAGCAGTACCAAATAGATTAATCTTTTATTTAATATATTACTCATATTTACAAGGTGATACATATCAACTAGGTCAAAGTATGGGCGTAGAACCCATGAGGGGGGTGGGGTGTTTTGTCGTCCCCACCCCCTACACTTCTGAAAATGCATGCTCTCGTTGACTTTAACATTTTCACACAGTACAGTTTTGGCTAGTGAGGTTCTGACCCCACACTTTTGAATACGGATCTATATACACCCATGCGCAACGTTCTCTACACCTATCTGACACTGAAAAAAAACTGCAAACATATATCTCAGCTGCAGACCTACGTCAGTGGATAAGTATATTCTAAGCCAAGGAACAATGCCGATGACTTTCTTGTCATTTCATTGTTAATTCTTTATAGGTTTTCCTGCAGCACTCATCAGGTGTGTTTTTTTTTTAATTGGGGGGGGGGGGAAGCAACTCATAAATTTGTATCAATGACGAAATAAAAAAGAATGAAGTGTAATAAAATTATAAAAGGGTGATATTGAATACATACTTAAATAATAAGGAACATTGGTATATCTGCTTTTTTAAATGTAAATGTAACAGTTTGTGTTGATCCTTTTCCTGAAATAACCCGAGATGACCAGTTGGTTCGCCCAGTAAAGAATATTGCTATGTCCTCGACCCTCCTACCCCTCTCCCTTCCATTAATTTTCCGTTTCAGTGAAAGTTTTCGTCATCCCACCATAGCGTTGAAAAACTTACTTTGTAGCACCTTAAAGTATTTGAAGATTAAGAAACAACATTTCAGCTTTATTATTAATTATTTCCAGATTTCATATTTTACCATTGAACTTGACCAATCTCAGACATTTAAGTTTCATTTAGAGTGAGAAGTAGTAACGAAGACGAACTATAAAAACAATAAATTTACCAAAAATAACACACGATGTAAATCATGTGATCAAAGCGGAATAGGGCATGCGGTTGTTACAAGGAACCTGTATTACTCCGTTTGTTTTGTACACTGTTGTATTTCTACATGACTAAACAACTTTATATTAATTTTGTAAACAATTAGCCAATTCTGATAATGCGGACGTCTATCCTTGTCACAATTACTATCAATCACATACATTTGCATACAGCAGTTCCAACTACCATCATAATTATCTACATTAATATACCCATTTAATTTATTTTTCGTGGAATCGTTGAAATACAAGACTCAGAATGATCAATCAGGTGTGATTATTTCATCGTTATTTGTTGTTAACTTTGTTTATCTTCAATGGTTTAATAAACAATGAACCTGACTAGGAGGACATCCTCTACGTCTTCTTCATCTTACACGATGATTACTCTGCTTCTCTCCATAGGTTTAAGTTTCACATTCTGCCATACACTATTCCGGTTGGATCCATTCCATCATCCTTGAAATCAAGACATTTGAAAGGTATTGTCACAATAACGTCATAATGGACACGTTTCAAATTTCGTACATTTATGTAAATGCTTTACCAACTATGTGAATGTCTTTTGACTTGTTGATTGGTGTTGAATCACATACAAGAGTAATGGATTTGTATGAAGGAGACATCCAAAACAGAGTCTTGTGATGGTAAACAACACACCGAATATTATATATTAAAAAACCCTTAATATTGCTAAGCTTAGTTGACCTAATTTCTCTCTTTCACGATCACTGCCCTATCAGATGTTTTTGTGAGTATAGTCATCACATCAATTGATGCTTTAAATCTCTTTCCCTAATGTAATGGAACCATACACTTTGGGCTTGGGTAATTTAATTACACTGCGACAATGATTGTAATAAGGTTTTGGGAAGTTCTGTTGTGCTTTGCCCTTCCAATGGAAGTACATGTTCCACTACCTTTCAGAGTTTTTCAATCCCCTTCCCCTACACACCCACATGCAAATACATCAACACATACGCTTAAACTATTCTTTCAATCTAAATTGCAGAATAAGCCGTGAAGTCTAATTTATTTCTTCTCCAAGCAAACGAAGTTTTTGTTTATCTGAAATTTGTGAGTCGCATTTCTAGGTTGAAAGTTGCGAGATCATCACAATACTTGACACATTCCTAAGTAGCCTATATTTATTTACACAGCGGCATTGATGTAAGTTATGCGAACTACAGCTAGTGGACTGGTGTAACTCAGGATTAGTGATATTTGAAATCGCGGATAAAGGTATAGGCCTACTGCATTATTTTAGTTCTCGTCCGTGATCGCTTTGTAAACCGCAGTCTCTGAATACATTAAAAATAAAAGCAACATCTGTATCAGTGGATATCATTTGCCGTGACGACGAAGAAAAATAGCGAACACTAGACAGAGACAAAAAATGTATCAGAACCGTAGGGAATAGATGTACCGTACTTGAAATATACTTTTTTGTAACATTAGCTCAGTATGATAACATCAAATACTTTATCGACGCAAATATAAAACACTCGTTCTTTTTTTTGTACAGGGGGTTGGTAAAACCAGCATGATTTCGGGGGGCGAGGAGGGGTCTGTGGGCCTTCCAAGAAAAGGGGTCACTTTAGACTCCAATGATACCCTCAAAAGCATAGTTTTTCCGTTGGTCGGCGCTTGAAAAGAGTACAATATGAATGTATTGGCAAACGTTAACATCGATTATCACTTGAGAACTCAATTTCATAGGCATGCAAAAGCGGGTGTCGGGTGTCACAGACTTAAACGTAGGTTTCTTGAAATTTCTTAGAAACTTGGACAGACTTTTTGTTCAATGTCATAATTATGTACGTCCAGTCTTAATAGCAAGATGTTAGAGTATATATACTTTCCCCCTCCATAATGTACAAGTAGAAAGACTGATGTCTTTAGTCTTTATACAGTTGAAAACAAACAGACCTAAGAAAGTGGCTGGGAACAAGAAATATAAATCTTAGTTTATACAACTGACATACTATTACGACATCGTAAATGTGATCACGTGATTATGAAGATGATTTGTCTAGTCTTGTAGCTCCATAATTGTTCTCAATAAAGTAATTTCAAATAATTTTATAGTTTTATTTTCTATTATCATAGTAAATTTCATGATCTGTAATGACGTCACTGATGTTGCGTGTTCTCTGATCAGTTCATCGTCTCATTGATTATTATTTTTGATATAAGCATCGAATACTCGACTATCATGATTTGGTTTTTTAACGTAGTCCAAGATTTGTCCCAATTTGAGTTGTTTCACATATTCTATGTAGGATAGGTCCACAACTGATCTGTAATATTAATGAGATGATAACAATTATATACTGATTGGTTATATAACTAAGATGATAATGGTTGTAAACTTATCAGGTAAAAAACCGAGATCATAATAATAGTAAACTGATCGGTAATCTTACTGATTGTAAGGATTATAAACAAATTTGGCCATATTACTGAGATGATAATGATAGTAAACTGATAAGATCAAATTTAAGAAATCAACTAGATTGATTACTCAGCTGATGTGAAGTTATCATCGAGGGCCAACATAATCCGGTGAATATAATGTTTACAATTTCAATCCAGACCAATAAAGATTAAATCTGCACTGATACTGTCATTAGTCTTTTTCTTTTATTCATACAGTTTGGAATTATAGCTCACCTGATCGTCGTCTCAATTTGCAGACCGGTCGATGGCAGGTAAGAGATAAATCACCTTTATGGCAGCAAATGCTGATAGTACAAGTCCTCCTTCTGTTTTTCCATTCACATTAATTATTAATACCAATATAATGACAACATTTGTCGGTTAAATTTACTTGATTGCTGTTAGTATTATAAAGGGTGGGGCGGGGGCTGGGGTTGTAGTCTGTATAAAATCTAACATGTTTAGTTCAACATGACTTCCAGATCCCTTACTCTTGCTTCTACTGCAGAACTTCGGTCTAATTTACTTCCTTCTGACTCTGAATGCAGCCCGTGTTTCTCTCATCACTCAAATAACCACTTAATAATTCAAACAATTCTCCCAAAGTACATATTAATAACAAAGAAAAATATTGAGTTAGATTAAAGTAAGGAACAAAGTCAATGTGATTGTGTTTTTAGCTTCACTCCTCCATTACGTCTCAACTATTATATTGCTGATAATTTACAATTTTGTTTATACTCTTAAACTTATTTATGGCAGCTGTACTGCATGCAAAGACACAGTTATGAGTTGAGGAAACTTGGTTCTAGTAGTTTCAGTTTGTAAAGATACAACGTTATCTTTCGCAACATTCAAAGAAAAGCGGAATTCAAATCGTTGTGCCAGAAAGAATAAAATAATTGAGGTTGGGAGCTGTAATATAGAACGGGAGGGGAGGGGGGGGGGGTGGATGTTGAGGACATTGTTTTCCTGATTATCATTCAACGCTAACACACTAAGTTCTATACTGACACACCCTATCACTTACATATCAGTGACACCGTTAATATTACAAGTATTGTAAAGATAGGTTTGACATATTAACAATATTTTATACAACGATTGTAACAATTGTATAAAATATTGTTAACCGACCTCGTATATAGCTGCCCCCGTATAGCTGTCCGTCTAGCTTTCCCCGTATAGCTACCCTTATATAGCTGTCCATGTAAGCCGTCCCGTATATTTGCACCGGTGCTGTTGCCCCGTTGAGCTGCGCCGTATTGCTGCCCCTGTATAGCTATCCATATATAGTTGTCCCCATATAGCTGCCCCTGTATAGGTGCCCATGTATAGCTACCCCCGTATAACTGCCCCCGTATTGCTGCCCCTGTATAGCTGCCCGTGTAGCTTCCCCCGTATTGCTGCCCCGTATACCTACCCTTGTATAGCTGTCCATGTATATCTGCCTCGTATATTTGCACTGGTGTAGTTGCCCGGTCTAGCTGCCCTGAATTTCAGCGCCTGTATAGCTGCCCCCATATAGCCGTCCCAGTATAGCTGCCACGTAGAGCTGCCCCGTGTTGCTTCCCCCATATTGCTGTCCCGTATAGCTACATATGTATAGCTGCCCCTGTATAGCTGCCCATGTATAGCTGGCCCAATATAACTGTCCCGTATAGCTGCCCCGTATTGCAGACCACATATAGCTGCCCCGTATAACTGCCCCCGTATAGCTGCCCCCGTATTGCTGCCCTTATTATAAGTAATTAATTTGGGTATGATTAAAGAAAAATTAAGTTGAGAATTGAGTCACTGGTTGAGCGTTTTTATTAAAATGAAATAAAACTGCCTTTTACGTAATAGTTTGTAAATTTGACCAAACCATGTAATATTTGCAGAAATATTGGATACCCTACTACAAGTTAGAGACTAGATTCGTTGTTACAATCACGTGACTACTCCTGATTTGTGAAGTATTTGTCGTTTAACCAAATTTAGACAATTCCTGTACCACGAATTTAGTGTCACGGATATTTCTTTGTTAAACAAGTACTTCAATCTTCCCTTTTGTGGACTGAAGTAACACTATATTTTCTTCTCATTTCATTAACGTAAAGTTTGCTACCAGCAGATTGTAACAAAAACAACAAAACGTACACAACTTGTAAACATTCATTATTGCTACTCTTTCTTCTAAGTTCAATCCTACTCAATGATGAACTCAGTTATCTCTAATAGTTTCAAGGGATTTAAATGATAACAATAGTTTTAGTTATTATATATTCTGTTTAGTGTAAACATGACTGACGTTAACTGAATTAAAGATTGCCAAAACATTAACAGTGTTATTTCTAATAGTTTCAAGGGTTCTGAAGGATCTCTAATGTTTAATAATTTATTTATCAATGTAAATATATTTGCGATTTTAACAACATAGAGTTTCTACGTCAGACATGAGGATGACCTGGTGACCTATATGAAGCAGGGCGATTCAACTTTTTTCGTTGTATGGTTTTAAAATCATATCAGAAACTGGTTCTCATTGCCTATCAATTGTGTGTGGAGTGCATTGATACACAAAATTGCTTGTGAACATCAGACTCGCCGTTTTCCAGAGTGGAAATGCTGGACATTTTGGAGTTTGATATAAATGAAGGAAGAGTTGATACTTTTCTTGATAACATGAAAGGAAATTAAAAACTATTTTAAAGATCATGAATTTATGATATTTGTTATTGGAATAACTTTTGAAGACCATGCAATTTTTTTTTACTGACAATAGATTCGCTCTTTGGAGTAAATCATTATCGATGATTCGGTGGAGCTGTGACTCAATCACTTTCCAGGCATATTTAAACAACAAGATCATAATAGCAGGCAGTATGTAGGCCGGAAGGGGGGGGGGGGGTGGGCAATTAGTCAACTGTAACTAAGCACGTATTTTGTGACACTGTATACAAACACAATGTTCAGAACCATCACGCACATGAATCTGATTGTTTTCAAGATACTGCGTCACGGATATAAAGATATAGGAATTCTAAGCCTTTCCCGTATATGGCTTTCTGCATTTTGTTAAAAGCGTCTTTTAGATGTACAGTAAACTCTCCTTTGGAGAAGCTGGTTGATCCGTTTAAAGCAATCTTGGATGACAAGACTAACTTAACGAATGTAGCATTAATATAGCTGGTTTCGTTTACAGTAGCCTATAAACTTAATCGCCATCAAAATATTGAAACCCGGGTAGATGCTTGAACTCCTGAGAAACTTGGTTGCTTTAGTACCAGCATCGGAACTTAAATCAGACCTATCACATATTTCATGACATATGTAGATACTAGCTCCACCTTCTTATACATGTAAGGATTGGGGCCCAAGTTGTTTCTATTTTCATCACCTGCTAGGCTAATTACGAATCGGTCGGATTCATAGTTCATTCTAAAATATTGCTATACCGTTGAACAAATAACATGTACGCTTTCTTCTGTAAGAAATATCTAACTCGAATATATTGAAAAAGTCGCATGTATTGTACATTTCATTTCCGTTATCACAAGTATAAATATAAAATATTTATAACAGAAGAACCAAAGACTAAGAAATATACAAATATGTACATAAATACGAACGTAAAGATAAGTAAGGAAAAGGTTAATAAATACTTGAAAACTAATGTTTCTAAACAAATAATCTCGAAAAGAGTTCACGTGACTGTGCTTGAAGAAACTTTAAAGCAAAGCAAACAAAATAATTTCTTAATAATTTTATTCCAATTTGTTGGACAAGATATGAGGGTATGTGAATTAATGTTGGATTTAACTAAATACCCTTAAGTGCAGGCTACAGTGGGTACTCCATACGAATAGTTCATGTCTTTTCAATACAATAGGAATTGTCCAATGAACACGCTTAAACGAATAATTAGTTAACGAAAGAACTGTAAATATTGCAGATTATAACTTTGAGAACTTTTGATGTGATTTTATCTTTTTGATACACTGTTATTAGAGATCGAATTATCCCTCGCATTCAGAATGGTACAAGCAATGCCATAACTGAAACATCATTTTTGATTTTGAATCTGAAACTAGAAATGTCAATTGTGGTGATCTCCATTTGAATTAAATCTTGCTAATAATTTAACATTGTTACTTGAAAAGCTTCAGGGTATTTGAAGGATCACTAACTTAAAGTATTATTTATCCATATTAGTGTATACGTGACTAACATGAGTGTGTGGGTCCAAACAGGCATATACATAATGGAAGGACGAATCTGGCCCTTATTTGAAAACACGAAACTGGTTTATTCTTCAGCGTGATAATGATTTTGCCATGATTTTTGTCAAACAAAAGTAGCTGCTATTATTACTCCATCCCAAAGGTTTCGATCTAACTTGTTCTTGGGGGCAGGGGGGTTATTGTATTAGTTTTAACTGGAAATCAATTATAAAGTAGAAATAAACTGTGTAGCAGTATGTGTATCTCTACTAACTGCTTCGTTCTCTGATGTGCGGATACCATGGTAACAAAAACGCATGCAATCACTGACAAAATATTCCACTTCAGTATTCTTGTATTTTGAGGTACTTTCCATCAATTTGATGCACTTTAACATGTTAGGAAAAGTAACCATAAAATTTACCATGTATACAGTCAAAAGTCAACTTAAGGGTCACATTTTAGGTTTTCACTGAATTTTCAAGACACTTTCGGTACCACTCTCTGTAATCACAACACTTTAGATAGAGGGCAGTATTATGAGAAATATTCGAAAAGGAGATATACTGAAACTGTCTGAACTAAAAAAAGGGTAACAAAATATTCGTGTTACTTCCGCGTGTTTTGAACATTCACAATATGCATGCATGAGAGCATCTCGAAGGATTCAGGGCCCGGGGGTGGGGTGTGGAAGGGTTTTGTGACTACGGTATAGTCTATAACTAGTAATGGGTTTTATTGTTTACAATTTATATTCGGCTAATAGTCATATGTATTATATATTGATAATTATGTGATTATATGATAAGTTAGAGGATACTATATTGTAACGTTCGGGCCTTCTATCCTCATTCATTCCTTATTGTTGTTGTCGCAGATGTGGTGGAGAGCTGAGGGCGCCAACTTATACAGAACCAGACAAAATCTTATTTTGTTTGTGTATGCACGTTTATTACAAACGTAGAAACATTAAAAAAAAATCCAGTATGTAAACAGAAATATATATCTTTTTACTAAGTTGATATGCATGGGATAAAAGTCTGTTAATATTTCAGGAGTATATGTACGGTAATAACAACCGAGCATAACAGTTTAACATTTACTACAGACAGAACGTGTATGACTTTAAGACAACATAATTGACATAACCGGCGACAGTGTTTAACGTCTCAAACATAACGTTATCTATTAGTAAACAATTGTATTATTCTTCTGAAAAGAAATACGATGTAAGTCTTTTGGAAAAATAAAAATAAAAATCAATGAGCTTAACAAATACTTTAATCAAGTTATCTTCACTAAAAGTGATGTAATACCATATTACGCTTTTTACGTCACCATCTCGATGTACATTGAATATATCCATTTGCAGATTGAATAACCCTCATTATGGTTAGATATTCAAAACTTATATGCAGAAATGACTTATCCGGGATTAAAAGTCACGTAAATTATTGGGCTCATACAATGTAAGTAATAAGACCTCAACGACACGGGATAATGCCTGGATTAGCTTCAGGTTCCACAAGGTGCATTAACGCGATGTCAAATTAACGTCCAATATGTAAAAAAAAAACACTCATTCTAAATTGGGACCATGTAGTAACCCCTGGATGAAACGCTATACTATCTGAATACGAGGTAATACTTCACAAAAACGTTATTAGATACTTTTTAAGAAAAAGTCACCCAGGAAAGAACCTGGGCACGAAAACCAAACTACCAAACGACTGATCCGCTCTCAGCCCCAGTCCCCTTACATCGGGACTGTGACTGTGTGATCATCGTCGGGTGTGCATCACCATTCCCCTCGAAAGGGAACAGATACTACACATGATCTTAGCCAAAAGGCCGAGAAAACGTTATTAGATATACAAAGTACCCCCTTTTGTGTTGCGGGAACACGGAGTAATATTACTTTACTATCTTAACATATCACAAGTATTGGCCACTCCCCTAATTTGCATCTCAGGTTATATTGACCTTTAGAGCTGATGTGTTGTAAATCAGATGTAGTATAACGAAATCAATACACTTACCTCTAATCTTGCATTCTTGATATGTTCGTCTTGTGTTACACTACAGGTCAGCATAACGTTGGTAATCAAAATAGTATTAGTACTAGCAGTAAAGTGTCCTCCAATAGGGAAAAGTAAGCTGTCGAAAGGTAATACAAGACCAATGTCAGTTCCGGTTGCTGGCGTTAGAATATTTACGCCAAGCCGTAGTGGAAAGTTCCGATCAGTAGTGTCTAATAAAAAGTCAGAAGTGGTAGTACTGTTTTGGTTTAGGTAGGACGCCTACGCTTATGATCTTAAGAACAGCTGCTGCGCTAGGCTACATTAAAATAATCAACTGAATAACCCACGAAGCTACACGTACCAAATGTGAAAGATTAAACAATTGCAATGCGTAATGTGTTTATATTGCAATGTTTCAATTGACTATATGATCAAAACAAGGATAGAAATATTTATTCATAACCTATTTTCTACAATTTTCAAATACAAATACGCACGTGACACGGCAAATTTCGAAGAAATACACTATTGAAGGGATAATAAAATGTTATCATATTCATAACATTTGTCAACAATCATATATCTATACTTGTTTACTTTAATTATCGTGTCCTTTCCTTGTTACTCCACTTTGAGATTTATATTTCAACTTCATCTCCCAACAATTCATCGTTAAGGTTAGCTAAATGATAGCAACATATCATCTAAGATGGAGTTGGGGCGGTAGGGGGACGGAGAGGGGGTGGGGGAGTAACTAATTAACTGCTTCGTGTGATATTTAAGATTTTCCATTCTTTGTACATTCCATCGATTCAACCATGAGGATTGTATAAAAAGTTCAGTCTTTGAATACAGCCCACTTTTCCCTACTAGTCAGAGTCTCTGCCGCCAATGGTATCCATCTGATCATCTCAGTGAGAAGTTCACCATAATGGCGTCACTCAATGTTTAATGACGTCACTCAGTGTTAGATATCGGTTTTGAAACCAATGTTGTTCTAAAACTATATCTTCCCTATATCTTCCCTATAAAACTATAAAGCTATAAAGCAAAACTATATCTTCCCTATAGAGCTGATATACGTATTCTGTTATTAGGTCCGTACATCTAACGGTGCATGACGAGACTGTCTCTTATATTGACTTTAGTGTTCTCAATACAGGTGCGCATTTACCTACCAGGAATATGTTACTTCGATATTTGTGAAGATATATTATGATAAACTTTTTTTTTTGCTTCGCCTTATTATATTTTCTGGGACAAAATTAAACATATCATTTCTCTTCTTTTCAGGCCTGTGACAGTTTCGGTAATCTATAGTGAAGAGGTAAGAGAGACACATATCCATGTTCCTGCTAATTAGTAACGGTAATTTAGTAAGAGGTGTTAATAACTGCGGAACAAAGAAATGAGACACACAAGTAGCATACCTTGTTTCTCATCAGGTAGAAAACAGTGATAACCGACGTGAAAAGGAAAAGGGAACGAACCAGTAACAAGTGTATATCTCGTAATGATGATATCACTGTTCTCAATGTGAAGTTAAGATACGGATGAAATCATATTCCCTTCCAGAAATGCTAATCAAAGAACTGATGGTTATTTAAATACTACAAGGTTTTGTCAGATGTTATGGAGCGTTATGAACTCACTTACACAAAAATGGAATATTTTCCGCCCCACTTCCTCTCTCAACACGATGTTTTCATGAGTATTTGATTTCCGTTGTGTTATAGCATCATTATTATTCATTGTGATACGAAAGCGTCCACTGTGGCATAAAATAACTAATTCGGAGTAGAAACATTCACTGCGTAATGTGAGCATACCAAACTGTTTTCATACCAACTATAAGGAACTAGAAACAATATAAAAAAGTAAATGTATCAATATGTGAGGGATCACGTGCATCAGGTAAGTTACAGTGACATGATAGCAACGGTGTAGGTATTAAATGAAGATAAACCTACGTGGATGTGAGGTGACTCCTCAACATTTCCATCAAAAAGTAAAAGGAATAAACACTGCAATTGGGCAATATTGAGTTCGGCATCGCCTTGGTTTAATAATGACATTCGTGCCGCGCGTAAAATACGTCGCCAGCTTGAACGTAAATGGAGGGAGTATAGTAAGCTAGAAGTATACAAGCAGGCATATTGCAAACAACGTGATGTCGTCGCTGCCCTTACCAAACAAGCCATAGTGTGTTACTACTCCACATAAGTCACCAACAGCTCCGGTGATCAGAAGAAGTTGTTTGGAATCGTTGATAAACTGTTACACAAATCCAAAGATTCCGTACTTCCATCAACTGATTTTGATAAATCATTGGCCAGTCTTTTCTCACAATTTTTGTGGAAAAAATTGAAAAGATCAGAAAGGTTTTTACTCCATTTTTTATATTGCCAGTTACAGTGTAAAGTTACATCGCCTAAAACAATATCCATATTCGGGCCTGCCGGTGAGATGGAGATTAAGAACATTATGATGAAATCTGCTCCGAAATCGTTTGAACTCGATCTAATTACAACATCGCTAATAAAACAGTGTATATTTGTCTTTGTTCCATTTGTCACCAGTATTGTTAATTTGTCTGTATCATCCGGCCGTTTTCCAGAGAGTCAAAAGTTAGCTTACGTTCGCCAACTCCTGAAAAAAAGTTGGCTTAGACAAGGAGAACTATCGCCCTGTTGCCTACGTATAATTCCTTGAGAAAACTATTGAACGTGTTGTCTCTGTAGGATTAATAATCATATTGCTGCCAAAAATGTATTCAATGTTTCCCTGTCTGCTTACAAGCAATATCACGGGACAGAAACCGCTCTTATCAGGGTTAATAAAGATATCTGTCTGCAATGGATAAATGAAAGGTTGCTGCCCTTGTGCTCATTGAATTAAGTGCTGCCTTCGACACTGTTGACCATAATATTATCTTGTTAAAACTCAGAAATCATCTTGGCCTACATTACAAGATCGAGCACTCAGTTGGTGTAAGTCATATCTATCACAAAGATCACAACATGTGTGCACCGGCAACTCCATCTCTGATCCTGTTGTTCTGGATTATTCTGTTCCTCAATGCTCAGTTCTTGGTCCTCAACTATTCACCATATACACATATCCAGTTCGCGATGTTATACTAAAGTACAATCTATATTATCATGTTTATGCCGACAATACTTTAAATCTAATCAACATCATGCTGACTCATCAATTAAAACCATGGAAAGGTGTATTCAGGAAATTCGTGTTTGGATTCAACACAATTTCTTGAATTTAAATGATGACAAAACTGATTTTTTGCTTTTTGCCTCCTGTCAACTGCTCTCAAAGATCAGCATGCCTTACATTAAATAGGTGACTCCCAAATTGTTCCTGCTTCACAATCTAGGAGTCTCGGTGTTGTTTTTTATTCTTCCATGACCATGATGCCACATATCTCCAGTGTTATCCGTTCATATCTCTTCACATTCGGAATATTGGTAACATTTGAAGATTTGCAAATCGTGATGCCATTGAGCAAATCGTTCACTCATTTATTACTTCTCGTCTTGATAATGTAAATTCATTTTTTATGGTCTACCACAATGTCAGCTTTCCCATACTTTAACGCCTTCAAAATACTGCTGCACGGATTGTTACTTTGTCAAGAAAATCCTGTCATATCACACCTATACTTCGAGAACTTCATTGGCTACCAATTTCCTATAGAATCATCTCCAAAATTCTGCTGATTGTTTTCAAATCACTGAACAAAATGGCTCCAATCTACATCTCTGAGTTATTAGAGCTTTATTTACCATCACGGAACTTTCGTTCCAGCAACATGTTTCTCCTTCGGGAACAGAGATCCAGACACTTATGGGGTGATAGGTTTTTTGATGTTGCTGCTCCTCGTCTTTGGAATGCACTACCACTTAAACTGAAGTCGTGTACCAGCATTCTGACATTCAAAGAACTCCTTCAAACTCATCTCATGCGTGAAGCTTTCAGTGATTTATATATTTAATTCAAGTTTTTCTTTTCTTTTACCATACCTTTTCACTATTCACTATTATTGTTATCATTATCAATATGCTTCCACCAGTTGTGATGTGCCAGATCGGAGTAATTAAAAAGACCGTTGTCGCAAAATTGATTGATTTCAAGCACAACCTGATACTGTTAGCATTTAACCGTGCATTTGATTACTAATTATGAATAAGGTAGCAATTTAAAAAAAATACCAAACCAATATAATACTTGTCAAATTGAGATATAGGACATCATTCTATTTGGTTTTCTAATCAATGAAATTTCATTTAAAAAAGTTCAGTGTAAACATTAATCTCAAACTTTGCTTAAAACATTTAAAAAACAATCGGCGCATGTTACGTCAATTAGAAGGTAATTGTTTAATTTCTTTTTATTTAAATTTGTATCATCATATGTAATGACACCTGACTAATCAATCTAACAAACAACATTCTTAGAGTATTATATGTTAGTACCAAATTATGTCTTCTTTTTTCCAGTGTTAACACAAGAGCTGTTTTCAAGGCATGTTATATATAAATTACTGAGACCCCTTTTAAGTACACGTACAGCTAAGAATAATAAGACGTAGTGGTAATAACGACAACTGGATATATATGGTCACCATACAAGGCAGAAAACCACCGGCTTGTAGTTCCATCGGTTTAATGCATGGGGCAAGGAGGATTCGTCCAACTTAACTTTTTAAATCTAAAATATATTATCCAAAGTTAACGGAAGAGGTATATCCCCACCTCCCCACCCTCCACCCATGGAAGTTGATAAAACGTCATTAACCGTCAAAAATGTTAAAATATGTTCATATACAGCAGCCATTTTCACCCTTCAGCGTCCTGTAACGCTAGCAAAAAAAACACTGCCTCTCGTATTATAATATGCATTTATAATTAACGCCTAAACAGTTAATATTTCTCCACTGAATATAAAAGCTGCTAATGATAACACACATGTTCCGCAATAACAAAACAAAAGGTCGAACCCGGTCTTCATTGATCAAGAGAACCAACTGAAATAACTATCCCATTATATGTCACGAATGGTTACTTATTACAATGTTAAACCTTGCAGCTCAATTTAAATGGCGACTCATGTTGACAAGACCACTGTTACACGCGATATTAACAGGAAACACAGTATCTACTGTAAATCCTTTGTACCACAGTAACAACTGGATCGTGCTATAAATCGGTAGCATGAGCTATTAGGATTACAGTGAGAACTGACAATATGTATAATCCCAACAAATCCAGTTTATTTTTTGGGGAATTACAATCCTAAGAGCACGTGCTAACGATTCATCAGTACGGTCCAGGTAGTACTTACCACAGGATGGACTAGTCGGAAATCCCCTGCAATGATTGTTTAATCATAAACTGGAAACCAAGGATAACTAAAATATAAAGAAGTGAAAATGAATTTCGTAACCTTTCGTAACCTAAATCAATTATCTCGGAGATAACACTTGTATAGTTGCATGTATAGCTGCATAGATGAATATTTAAAACATTTAAATATACTGCATTGTCCTTGTTTCTGTGTTATCTTATACACATTTATTACTTATACTTTTCTCTCTTCTTTCAGCTGTTTCAGGGATTCAGTGATTGGAGGTAATAATTAATGTAATTAAGTAACTGTAAGTCAATAAAGCTGAATGCTCTCTATCTTAGTTTTACAATATGTATTGTTAAAATTCATTATGTTTGTTACTTTTGATTGTAAAAAATTAATATATTTAAAAATCTCCATCATTAACCCGATTTGTTATCCTTATATCTTTTCTGGTCAATAATATCAACTGCTTCAACTGTCATTGATTTCATTATATTTGTATTAACAAAGCTGATCCCTGATTAAATGTATGAACATGAGTGCTAGGTTCATTCCATTAACTGAAACGAAGGTATCTGTTTATTATTACGTTAATAATGTTGGATCTATAACCTTCCTTACCACTGCTGTGGCGTAAGAACGCCATATTATATGTTAACAAGTGTGTTATCACTAAAAGGGTTATTACAACCGTTATTATAATTCCACCTTTCCTCAT
This sequence comes from Apostichopus californicus, assembly GCA_020650975.1. NCBI lineage: Eukaryota > Metazoa > Echinodermata > Holothuroidea > Aspidochirotida > Stichopodidae > Apostichopus > Apostichopus californicus. The sequence goes on from JAIPMN010185588.1 coordinate 47,891, forward strand.
CATATTATTAATGTTATCGCAAAAATATGGAAGATTATCATGAGTCTTCCTTTAATACTAACAGGGACAAAACTGTCAGTAAACATTTGAAAGTTAAATAAGGAAACGCCTATGTGCGATATGGTGACGTCACTCTGTTGGAAGACTTACAGAAAATGATATAATCTGTGGAAAAGAAGAGAGTTAAATCTGAGCAAGGACATAGCTCGTCAGCTCTTTGGAAGCTGTGACCTTATAAATAATTTAGCATGGACCATTTTAGTGAGGTGAGATCAAGAAGGGGAGAAATGAAATACAGATTCATGAATTAACAGACAGAAGGGATGTCACGTACAGCGGGTCACGATAATGTTTTCTACACACATACATTTTAAAGAGCAATATCTTGTTCCATTTCTGTTTCCTCAATTTTCGTCTTGTGTAAAAAATAATTTCTTTTGCATAAAACCAATAATTAAGAGAGTAAAGTATGCTTACAGAGCAAATTAAGTCTCTCATTTAAGTTTTTCGGAAGGGGTGGGTTAGAATGGGGGTTGTATATGGGGTTGTCTACCTCCCCATTGTTTTACTAATCAGTATTTTTCTCGACCCATTTATCTAATAACAATCTTACCAAATACATATCATGTTTTCTTTATATTACAGCAATGCAAAATGCATGTTAATCTGGCTTCGCCAATCTTCAACAGGACTATGACGTCATTCAGCTCATCCTCAAATTGATGACAGGAATTTCATTGTTAAAGGATCTTATAAAGATACTAGCTTGTAAACTGTTAATATCCCCCAAATACTACAAACATCACCAGATAGACCTCCAGTATAATACACATGCAACTAGTCTAGAATGATTGTGATGACATCAAATGCCCATATTCTCAAGACAATGGCATGATGTCTTGATAAACACATTCACTGTGAAAGGATATTGTAGAGGGATCAGGTTGTACACTAATACTTATAACTCCATATACTACAAAGAAGTGAAATTTGAAAGATACCTGTTCAATTTACATTTTGTGTTAAAGGATGACTTTAGGTGGAATTTCAGTCTGTACATGTTATAGTAAAAAAAAAGTAGTGTCATTAATGTTTCTTTTTCTTTTAATGGTAATATTACATGTTCATATATGCTACTTAATCTTTATTGTTAAGTGTACACAACGTAAATTCTGGCGTTTTATAAGTAACATTACTGTCCACATATACTTTCTCTTCTAACTCTAAATTCGTTTGCTCTTCAAGCCAAATCCAACTTGCAAAAGGCCAATCAAGCTTCTAATGATGTCATCTATCAACCACTACGTCATCAGTATATTCAGTCTATTTTTTATGTTAATTGAATGTCAACTATTCAGAGATTGCACCACCATCATAACTCTTATTTGTAGAATGGGAATTAAACGTTAATGTGCAGTAGTTTTAATAATTTAATATTTCCCCAATATGTAACAAAGTCTTCGTTATTTGCGTAAATGAAGAGAAATACGTTGCTAAGGAATCACATGGAAATTTCATCACGATGTTCAGAAAATGTTTGTCTTGCATCAGCAAAAGATAATGTTATCACCTTAATTATTCTTTTAATTTCTGTAAATTATATCATCTCATTTTGAGAGATAATTTTTTTTTCACTCATATTTCTGTCATATGAGCTAAAGATAATGGTTTGGTTTGTGTTTCCTTTAATTTCAACGCTTTGCTGCTTTTACTATTGTTTTCTTCATTTTATCATTTTAATATTGTTTTACTTCGTGTTATAAACTATTCTACATACGTTCAATTCATGTACTTTTAATTATTGTAATATTAATTTCATTATCACCGTTCCTAGTACACCTTTCATGATGATATTGCGGTGGCTGCTACTTAATAAATATGTTTCTAACATGTAAATAATGAAGGATGGTAATATCCAGTGCATAAAATAAGTAAACTTTAATTTCAAAGCTCTGCTCCCTTTGTTATATATTTTCAATTTTATTTGTTTATTAGTTAACCTCAATTTCAATGATCTCTTCAATATGCGTAGCTCATGGACTCAACGGCTCAAGAGAGGAATTTATTCTTTCTGCTGTCCTTCGCTGCACCGCTGTACCGCTGCACCAATAACTATGACTCAGAATGCAATATTTGTCCTTACCTTTTTGTCGTGTGGTCGGGGGGGGGG
>JAIPMN010185588.1:50070-61409 GCA_020650975.1 Apostichopus californicus
GTCGTGTGGTCGGGAGGGGGGGGGGGAGGGTGGGGGCGATACATGGGATTTGCATTCCATGACCCAACAGTTAATCCCCTTTGTCAATGTTTTCATTCACATACAACCGTCCATAATGGTCCGTCCCACTACCTAACTCAGTCGGGGTAATTGGAAATTATATTTCTAAACTTGTTAAAAATTACAAAAACAAATTGATCGAAGAAGACTTTACAGCAAGAGTCAAAAAGATCGTTTAGGGCAGAACCTCCATTGCGACTATGGATTGATCAAGTTCACTAAACTATTTGCATCAGCTGATGCATCATTCCCAATGGATTACTGGAAAACGAGAAAGAAAAAAAGAAGAGAAAAGAAAACCAAACAGCCATAAAACTATCCTCAGACAGCTTGGCAGGTTGACTAGATCCCTCCAACTGGTGGGGGTAAATAGCAATGCTTCTTTTCATTGATACATATTAATTATCACGGGCAGGAGTCAAACATGGAATCCTGAGATAACAAGTTCATTTTAATACAGTGTAATATATTCCATAACGTTGTTGTATTAACTTCAATCACATAAGAGTTAAAATCAGGCAATTACTCACCTATAACAAGAGAGCTAAGTAGCACTTAATTAGGTACATACATAGGCACAAACCACCATATTTTCGTTGTGGCGTCGCCAAAGGGTGGCTTGGGTGTTGGGGGTTTGATACGTGCCCTCCCGGGAAAAAAAATTGTGCAACCCATATGCCACCGGATGCGATTTGTAGTGTCAAACAAAAATACTAAAAATTTTTATTTTTTTTTCCAAAAGGACGAAACGTTTTATGTTTATCAGTTAACATCTTTCCACCGACCATAACTATAACCAGTTGCTTTCTCGTTAGGCCCTGCGGTAAACCGCTCGTGATTAAACTTCACTACTACCCTGCATGAAATTAAATTTCAATTTTAAGAACATCATCAAAGCAAAACGGTAAATGTCCATGTTTGTATAACCTTGTATCCGCCTCAATTAAAAACATAAATATCGGACTGACTAAACCCGACTAATCGACTAAACATAAAGTTACTTCAAGTTGGAAACTAGAGCACCATATTTCATCTAAGGACCCTTAATTAATCAAAAAATTTCAAAGGGGAGGAGGAAATTACCTCACCTTACATCCCTTACCCACGATGGCATTCAAAAGTAAACATTGTCCCCCTAAGTTAAGTGTTGTGCTTTTCATGTGCCCCGAAGATCGTAATGTCTGGCGACGCCACTGACTATGACACATGTTATGAATTCCACGATAACTATTGTGGACTATTGCAAGCCATTTATTTGATCGTCGGATATTGCATAAAACGACTCGAATGCTAACTTTAAAGACATTGAAAATTTCCACCGACAATACGCGATACATATTCAATTCAGTGATTACTCTTGCCACCATAAAACTATGCACTGTGCCGTAACAGTGCGTAAGTCAACCAACATTAAACAAGTTTAATGCCTGGTTATATGCAGAATTGAATTAAATAATAAGTCAACCAGTACTCTACTAACGTTTTCCACCTGCGTCATTTTGTAATAGTAAGTGCAATCTTGTCATCGTCTACAATATATAGTTATCGTGAATCTCGTAACATGTGTGACGAAGTTATAATACATAACACATAACCACATAACCATAACACATAACACCATAACTATCGTGGATCAACATTATTAATATCCAATCTAGTGCGTGGCCTGTGCGTCACCCCGTTCGTTGAGTGTTTTGTACACTCTATTGATAACACAAGTGAAAAGAAGCTTTGGCAACATACATTATTATAGCAACCTAGTAAATAGTTAGAGAAAATAAATAAATTATAATTATGATGTTAAAGCATTTGTTATTATTTACTGAAATTATAAAATAGGGACATTCTCTTGAACGCTGTCTTGCTCTTCGATGTTGTAACTTGTACAAAAAATAAATGGTTTTAAGTCCCACTCGTCTCGGCAATGAAGTCGATTGATTTGTTAATGGATATAAGGGACTTTCTTGGTTGTTCATAGTCCGCTTTTATACAGATCAATTTTCATAAATTAGGAATTGGTTCCGATTGTTACAACATTAAAGTTTTTTGAAACCATTATGGTTATTGACTACTGTTGGTAAAGGAAAGTCATTTAAAACATTTTTTCGCTCTTCAAACACTACAGATAACGTAATATTTGTCATGTAGAAATTACTCATAATCAGACACTACTCAACTTAACCCAAAGCCAAAAGGATGTATGTATTTAGGTTATCTTTCATGGTTGACTTACATTTTGTAGAGGCTCCTTCTGATGATCTCGGCAGAGAATAATGGTAATCCGATTGACTTCAACACCATACGAATACAATTATAGAAATATTTCATTAACTCAATAATGTTAAAGCCTCCCATTTATTTTATGTTAACACCAAATATTGCCAGTTGTGAAGTGTGGAGACTTGTGGTCCAGACTCGTACCCCTTATACTGTCAGTATAGATTAAATGTACTATTACTCGTTTTCGGGGATCTGTACTCGTATTATGTCAATATATATATATATATATATATATATATGTCATAAATTATATCTCGCACGCCGTGAGTCATTTGTCCTCAAGTCAACTAGAAAGAAAACCAGCATGCAAGTTAGGTACCCCAATATCAATTGAAAACCTATCACTTTCTTCAGCATTTTGTATTAGATCCCTAAAGTTCCATTACATTATTAATAGATTTGATGAAGTAACTAAAACTATAAGAGAGAATTGTCTCTTACCCTTGTTTCATATTATAACCTGTTGAAACAATTTTATGAATAGAATGATATTGTTCAACTATGTAAACAGTTCATCATACATTCATGGAAATGTATTCATAACAAAGTATTCGAAAGTGAACAAACGATTTTATACGAGTACTTTAAAATGAAAATTAACTTACGACGTGTTATGATGCTGACTGCCATAATGGCACATATGAATCCCACAGGAATAAATCCAGCCGGTATAATTACCAAGAGCATGGGAAAAGGTTCACTGTCCTTAACTTTTTAATCTAAAATAAAGATCAAGTGGTATTAAACACTTCGAGCAAATGATCTGTTATTGCAAAAGTTTGGTAATATTTAAATTATGAGTGACATGAGCTAAGAAACATTGAGTGGGATCTTTCAGTTGGTATTGACTATGAATTTCATGCAGAATACTGTCAAATTATTTCAAAAGACTGAAATATACTTTTCAATATTTGACATAAATTTAGTGTTATGAAAAGTGTCAATCTCCTGGAAGGAGACACAGGCACAGTCATCATCATTGGTCCTTGTGATAGAGATCACTGTCATGAAAAACTTCCCCAACAGATAAGAACAATCGTATTCAATTTGAGAGATATTCATTATGTAATGATTCTTAACACAGCCACAGTTGTTCCAGCCTCGTGTCTCTCAATTATCATGTGTTTCTTTATTAATTACAAATTATGAATTTTCTGTAATGATGTTGAGCTCTGCATGTGTTAAATCTATACAAAGGAACCTCTTTACATGACGCAATATAATGGCATTGTTTCAGTGTCAGTAATGTTACCATCCTAAATTAAAATTAAGAATAGAAAACCAAAGAGAAACGTTAAAGGTTTCAGATCAAATATGTACAAACTGGCAAATCCCAGACACGACTATTAAAGTAGGATATCTACCTGAGTGAACAATTTAAAAAACAAAATTAAGTACAATTTTTTTCAGTTAAATCCTTGCAATCTCGTTGTATGCAAATGACAATTTCCACAGATCCAACGTACTAAAACCTACTGATACACCGTTTGCGACAGTTGTTCTCTTAGCCTCAAGTACGTCTTGTTTTATAGAACCCAAGCAGAAACTAATGATTTAAACGTACTTAATCAAATCAATAAGTACAGCAATAAATCTTTTATACTTCAATCTCGTCTCATCGATTAACAACAATTCGACAGCTTAGTTAATGAGTGTATACAGACCATTGAATTCCGTTTTCAGTACCTGTGATGCTTATACCGTCAATGTCGCATTAGCGTGTTGTAGTGGACTGGAAGTTGCGCATGATGCTCTGCTCATACCAGTAGGTGGATGGTAAGTAAAGGGTAAACGAGAATCAAACATTTTCTCATTCATCGGGTTCAATGTTACGACGAGGTCACCTACACCGTCAGCTATAACTTTTCCATTGATAAACCATGTAAGATTTACAGCTGGTCTCGCATTGTAAGCTGTACAAGTCAAATTAATGCCGTGATCGTCTGAAGACGTGTTCAGTGAGTGGATTGTCTTATCTTGGTAATGTATGGAAATATTCGGTGGAACTGATAAAGAACCAAAAAGAAGAAAGAACGAAATGATCTTCTGTGATCGAATATCAAGCTTCTGACTTACATTTGCCAACGATAAATTGAGTGATCGATATGATAATGAAAGCATTCATGAAAATTAATTTTATTTGAGTGTCCCTTTACGCATGGAGCAATGACATTTTTGCCACGGATCTGTAAGGTGCTTATCAAGTTAAACCGTAACGTCGGCAAATATTGCCACGGCTCTTTACTTAAGGTATCTTTTTACGCATAGAGCAACACATTTTGCTACGTATCTTAAAAGGGGCAGTCACTATAATTTAACTTCACGAATAGAAAGATATTGCCAACGAAATTAACTTGAGGTGAGCATCCATTTCGACCTTGAGTTAAGACATTGTGCTATAGATACTTAAGGGTAATCATTTGATCGTACCGTAGACAGATATTGCCACTGATCTACTCGAAAAGAAACGTGACTTCGTTCCCTCTCCAAACAGGTTATGTTTTGTTCAGGTACCGTCGGTGTGTATATCAAATCAGTTTCCGAAATGTACGTCGCTTCGCTTGCATATTGTCCAAGTTTGACAGAAGTCTTTCTGGTAATCACCGTAGTCATGTCGTCATTCTCTACGTACCACGTTAAGTTGAGAAATTCGGAGGAACTCGTGGCTTGACATTTGAAGATGTATTTGTTATGAGACGAGACGATATATGTACTAGTATTAGTATCAACATTATCTGTGGTGACGGAGAGTAATGGTAAATCTATTGGACAGCAAGAAATGGGACAACAGTAGAATGATGATAGAGGACTACAGCTGAAGAACAGTATATGACCAAGTACATTATTCAGTGTATAATATTCCAGAAGAGATGCAACGTAAAAAAGAAATCTACATTTGCACATACTAGACAATATATGTTGATACTTATCTCTTATTATACATGCTGATAAAGTGCAGTTACATGATTTGTAGAGTTATATGTCACAGGGAAATCACCTTCAAAGGACTTAGTCATGCATTTGCTGTTACAAGAACTATGCTGGAATGTGCTCATATATGATTGATAACTGTGATAACATTCAAGTCAACATGATTACTTACCATGAAGTAGTATGCAATGCATTCGCAACGTCTCATCTCCTTTTATGCAGGTATAGTTGCCTGTATATTGATATGTCACGTTATTCAGTTTCAACGTGAAGTTATTGAACAAGTGCATGTTGTACTGTACTGGAGATGCTACGGCTCTATGACCCCAGTACAACAGTGTGTTTTGGTGTTTCCATATTTTATTAGTTTCATAGTTCCCCGCACAGTCCAACCAAACATCGCTGTACCGTTGTACGTACGTGTATTTGCATGGCTGGTAGGAACCTTAAATCATAATATAAATCAATACAGGTAATTGTTGCTACTGTATCACAAAATTTAAAGGTTTAAGGACGGTTGTTGACATAGTGTGAATATGATCTCACGTGCCCCCCCCCCCACTTTTTCCAAAATAGCAAATGTGCCCTACTGGCTAATAAAATGTGCCCATTTGACGAGGAACTGTCTTTTGGATATCTTAAGCCTTTGTTACATTTAATATTTTATTTTAATTATTCACATGCACCATACTAATATTGATAGCATACTAACACATCATATATATTTAAGTGAAATGGTCGGTGTGTATCGGTTTATAGCATAACGAGTGGTGATCGTGGAATGAAAAAATCCCTTCTGATGTTGTACCCCCACCTTTTTGGAAGCTTCCTACTCCCCTGACTGTCATTAAGTTGTTCGTGAAAGGGCAACTGCTACTAATCTTTAAGCGAATTGATATTACTTGATATTATTACCATTATGATCTAGAAAGCGAACTGTTGCTTTCTTAAAATGAGGAAAGAAGATGAAGAGCAAAACAAAAAAAATAAAGAAACATAAACCCAGATACAAAGGAAAGCTTTCACATTGCGTACATAGTTTTACTGAGAACACTAGAGTCTATTTCCTGGTTCATATGATATACATCTATGATTTAAGTGACTTACTCAATTGTGTTTTAAGTGTGAAAAAATTCACTCTTCAAAATTATATCAATTTGGAAAATATAAGACACATTAGGAAACTGCTTACCTGTACCAAGCGTAGTAGGCAATTGTTCTAAGGTACATATTACGCAAAGGAGAAGTACCACAGATATCGCCTCAATTAATTTCTGCTTCATGTTTGTTTTCCAGTCTAAAGCCGTATAACTGATATGATGTAAGTTTGTAAAGGCCAAATGCACATGCAATGATATAGAAAGTAAAACTTCACTTATATGAAAAATTCAACCCAATGACGTTGCTAGCGTTTTGTGACCTTATGTGACCTTTTGTGATAACTAGAATACTTATCATATCCGTATAGCATGCCGCTAGAACCAAACCTGACTGCGTAACTCAGGTTAAGCAAGGAGCAAAAAGCCAAAAAAATGGAAGTATTCAAACAAAGAATCACTGGTAAGGCTGGCATTACCCTACTACTCTTAGCTGTTATTAGTTTGTCAATGATGGCGAGATCAGATCGTTAAACTTATCGTTGCATCCACTTTCTGCTGCACACATCTAGCAGCAGAAGCCATGGAGCTTGAAGCAAAGCGGTCATATACACAACATAAGCTGTTGTCACAATAGTGTAGTTTTGTGTTATTTAGATTAAGATGTTGGCCATCTATCCTCTTAGAAGATTGTAATTATGATGTTATTGAGACGTAATAAGTACATAATAGCTCGTAACTTCAATTTATTCAGAAATTTGAAATACGATTGTTACGTTCCATAACTACAGTTACGTAAACGTATTCCATATCAGTTTAAGTTCATTCAAGTAACATATTGTAAGAAATATCTTGCAAAATTCACGAATACTGAACTACCCAGCTTTGCTCATGATGTCGAACATATCAATGAAAATGACAACCATATCAGGAAGGTTAGGAAGGTTGAAATGTCAACAAACTAGAGTTTGTCTCCAGAGTCTTGACTGTGGATTTACGGAACGTTTCATGGAGCGTTTCTTGAGAGTAGTATTGTCTAAACTATCTACTTAATACTACATACTTAGTTATAAGAAATACGTTAAATAATATTATAGGTAGTGCAGGTTATCTAACTCTCTGTTTTTAAATGTGCACTGGGTGGTGTGACTGGAGAAAGAATCCGATGAAGAGATGTGAGCCACAGATAGAGTTGGACGTTAAAGCTGATTCAGCAGCACGAACCAGCAAATCCCACAGTTTACGGGGGCACCCGTAGACAATTGGTGGCCTTTCAGGAATTGCTCTTTGAAGACGATCTGTGATGCACTTCATTTGATAACGATGGTTAGTAATTTGACAAATAGGAGGCGCATTGGGATGGAAAGTAACATGGAAGGTGTTCTAGTTTTCTTGGGCTTCTCTCCCAGGATAGTTGATCTAGGGAGTGAGAACCCTCTTTGAATCGCTTGTTGAACCCTCCTTGCACTGTGTCTCTTGACAATGAGATTCTGTTTCAAGGTATGTGCATGGAAAATTTAGAATTTTTAGAGTAATTCGACAAAAGCGAAGAGCTTACTGAAGGCAATAACACTCTAACAGTGCTGTGAATTACATCACGACGCATAGAGGTACTGATGTTTGTCTGGTTTCGTGTACAGCTACGTGGTGAAAGTGCTATGTTTTTCTCGGTTGGTGATATAAAAGAATTGATGTGATCAATGAGACATGAGAGACTTTTCTCTTTACTGGTCCCACCAAGTCACCATTTAACCCTATCAGATCAGAAAACGGCAAAGACAGCACAAATATGCGTTTTTAAAGCCATGACATAAGCAGACTAGCCTAGGAAGGAGCCATCTTCGAAATATCGCCTCAGTTGGAGATCCGTTACCAGAGATGATGGATCTGCCTTGATTACCACGCTTAGGAATCTTAGGCAAGAGTTAAAATCTGGCTGCCTTGCAATTTGTGGAAGAGAGACAAGGAAAGGCCTTTTCTAAGGTCTGGTTTGTTCGTAAAAAATTGTTCAGGGTGTCGCATCTGCAGGAAAAAGGATTCTGTTAGATCGGAATACAGAGAAGTATAACTCTGTTGGAAAGATGGCGCATGGTTTCGTTGATATAATTCTGTCGGTCCAGAATGACAATTGCCGATCATTTCTTGGCTGGTTTGATAATGATATCTGCACGAGACTTCAAAGAAGAGAGACGTCTATCTTTGCGGATGAAGTCACATATCTTTGGGAGGGAAGTACAGAATCTTTAATATGAGTCTTAACAAAGGGATGTAGGTTTTTCTTCCTACAAGGGTCAGATGGAAAAGCAGGAACATCAAGGACAAAATCCCGGAGGAGCATTAGTCGGAAGAACTGGGTAAGGTCGCGGCTCAGTTCCACTTGGTGAAGTGCTGGAGGAGTGGGACAAAACATTCCAGTTTTCATGTAGAAAATGTAATTCCTGCATCTGTGAGAGAAGATGATCACGCGTTGGCAACTGTAGTTTATATTGGCTTAGGCTCAGTAGTGGGCCTTCTAAAGCGGCTGACTGAAGACCGTTTACGTATTTTCAGAAAGGCCGTTATCTTCTTATTCCTTTGCACAGTGAGTTTTAATCTACTGTTAAAAACCAGTTGGGTCAAGTATATTTGGCTCCGAACCGTGCAGACTTCCTAATTGAGACGGTCTAGCAATGAACTTTGCTTAGTTTATTGGTGACCGAAGATTTCAACTTCAAGCATTACTTTCGTATACGGTGAAGCCGAACATCGTGTTGATTTCTGCTGTCACAAACAGCTTAACATTCTACTGTCAATACACTGAAAATAATATTCCATTAAAGCACCGCACAATAAGATCGCTTCCCATGTATAAAAAAATATATATATATTGAACTTTGCATCAATCTTAATCACTCATAGGTGTTTGCACTTCGATATTGTTTAAATACTTTTTCAGGTGGAATATTGTTGTATTTTATAAGTAAACGTATCTGTTCTAAAGATACATTTATGTGGGTGTTAGATCTCGTCAATCACGATATGAAAGGAGCAAACCTAGATGCACTTGTATTTAGTGATTAAACTACTTCAGTTCTGTTCAAAAACTGAAGTTATGATCAGATGCTTTTTGAAATAAAACATGTCAAAGAAACAGTATAAGCTTGGTGATGTAAGTGATAACCGTACAAATAGAGATATGAAAGGCCTCGAGGTACACAAACCAAAAACAAACAAATGTGAAAGTTGATAGTTCATTATATTATCTTCCTTCAAGCTGTTCCGTTAATGATTAATATAGACGTTGTGTACTTTTTTTTGAATATGTATTCATAACATGTGTATACAAGGCTATCGTACGTGAGTTGCTTTACGGTAATGAATTGATCATATGCTTCTTGATATAAAATATCATGTAAACGAAACATATTAGCTTGGAAACGAAAGTAATAGCCTAATGAATAGAGATAAGAGTATTGTAGACATCAAAAGCTGTTAATAATTAAATTATTTTACCATACAGTTCAAGCGGGAGTATCAGATCATTGAAAAACCCTGATGTAGCTACTTTACGAACTATGCCGACTTCATTTTGTAAAAAAAAAAAATGCCGATTGACACGTACAGACCTTTTCAAGTATTAAAAGAATAATATCAGTTTAGAGTAGTGTACTGCATATTAATTGAGTGACAAAAGCAATGTACGTAGACTAAAGAAGTATGATGGTGGCGGAGAAATGTAGATTGTGGCGTTTATTGGCAAGCATCCCATGTCTGTGGTTAAGAATTTGCTGCCGAAGAAAACATGTATACTAGAATGTTAACTCAATGTTAATTCAAAACTATGTTTTAAATACTTATTTTCAATTGATTTATTTTGAATTAACGTTTTACTTTTGTTTCACATCAGAAACTGCACTACTTAAAGTACAGAGCGACCTTCTATCATCCCTGGATAAAGTATATGTAACCGCGTTAATTATGCTCGATTTATCGGCAGCCTTTGACACTCTCGATCACAAAACCATGCTGCAACGTTTCGAGAACACATTTGGTGTTACTAGAGATGTCATGTCCTGGATGTCATCATACCTCTGCGATCGCAAACAAGTTGTGACCACCGGTGATCATCATTCTGAACCTGTCATCTTGAAGCAAGGCGTGCCTCAAGGTTCAGTTTTAGGTCCTAAAATGTACAGTATGTATACAGCACCGCTGGGCGATCTTATTCGATGTCACCGGTTAAACTACCACTTTCATGCTGACGACACACAGTTGTATGTGTCGTTTAAACCTAACAATGAGGATGCACAGAAAGAAGCAATGCATCGAGTATCCAAATGCTTAGCTGATATCGAGAATTGGATGCACAATAATAAGCTAAAGCTGAACCCTGCCAAAACGGAAGTGATGTTATTTTCCACTAAGCGCAACGAAAACTGTGTCAATAACATTTCATTTAATATCAGTGATTCTGTTATCACACCAACGCCAACAGTAAGAAATCTTGGTGTATTGTTTGAACGTCATCTGAACATGTCCCAACAAGCTAGGAATGTTTGTAGGTCTGGATACGTTAGTCTTCAAAATGTCGGTCACATAAGGCGTTATTTAACTGACGATGCAACCAAATCACTCGTGAATGGCCTAGTAACCTCGCGTCTTGATTACTGCAACTCGCTGCTTTTTGGTGTACCACAATCGAATTTGAGTAGGCTGCAACTTGTCCAAAGCACCGCGGCACGTATGATCACCAACACTTCGCGTTTCTCTCACATCACACCTGTCTTACGATATCGTCACTGGCTGCCAGTTCACCGTCGTGTCGAGTTAAAACTAATAGTACATACATATAAATCAATTCATTTTCAAGCACCTCAATACTAAACTGATATGCTAACTGTGTACAAGCCTAACAGAACATTGAGATCGGCCAATTCACTATAAATCTATATTGTTTTTAAATTATTCCTTCGTATATATATATATATATCT
>JAIPMN010185604.1:0-11729 GCA_020650975.1 Apostichopus californicus
ATCCTATCATTAGGACTTAATTTTCATTCACATCACTTTCTTTTCTCTTCATTAGGTTAACTTGAATTATCCTGAAGCGAGCTATTAGGGGAATACCTACTCCACCGGTAGTTACCAGTTTTTGATGGAAGTTTTCATACTGTGCTGGCAAGGACACTGAATGGTTCATCATCTGATATTTCCTCCATGTGATGGTAATCACATTAATGGTTAGTATAGAACAGTGATAGTAATGTTTCAACTACCTCTGGTAGATCGTTTGGATAGCATCGCAGATCAAGGAATACTCTTTTATCTCCGTTCACTCTCACTAAAATAAAATCATATAAAGTTTTACCTCATCCACTCAATATACAACTGACAGAATTAATCCCTAGTAAGGGTATTAAATGATCGGATTCTTGCTGGATTAATCCAGTACTTGGTATGTTTGTAATGAGCTTGCCATAACACAATAGCTGCCTAAACACCCTCTGGTACATTTTACCGTTTGCCAAACTGAAATAAAACTGCTTCCTGAGACTCAAATGAATAAAGTCTTCTAGAACTCCTGACACTCCCAGAATGGTAATACTGGAAGACAACTTGTTGGTTTGTATGAAAGTAGCTTGGGTTACCTACAAATATATCTTCTGTTTAGGTATTTATTTTCTTCAGATTCAAAGCAAAAACTTGAGTTACCATTTTAGATATTCTATAATGATGTAGAAACATTCAACTCAGTCTGTATTGCTGAGCTTTGTGTTAGAGGTATTTGTAATGAACACTCCATGAACTTACAAAAAAACCTTGATTAAGTTAGGTAAGTCACACAACTATGGATATAATCTTGAACTTTAATGTAATTTGTTTGTTATGATGTTTATTTACTGTAGTACAGTAGAGATTACTGTTTTAAGCATTTGCTTAAATATTGGAAATATGATTGAAATATAATTGGACAGTAAAATGCAAATCACCTCTACCTTTGATATTCATCTCAAAGACATATCATATCAGCTGAAGATTATGGTTGGGTTTGTATCTCCTTTATTTCTTTGATACTTTTCTCCAAACTCCTGATAAACTGTCGCACACCAGTTCTAAGATTCACAATCACATCTTGTGAGGCTAAAGAAGCATTATTCAAGTAAGGTGAACACAAAACCAGTGACATTGAGAGCCAGGCACAGTTCCATGCACAATTGTGTCACCTGGCCAACTTTTTAAGTCCTTGTTTATCCTAAGATAAAATACACTATTCTTTATCACATATTTCGCTTAATTTGTATTGGAGATTCAATGCTTGTCTCCATTTCAGATTAATGTTTGTTTACATTTCAATTATGTTGGTATTTGTTGAGCTTTATATTCACTGTGGGAAGCCTAATGAGACCTTGAACTCATCTTTTACAGTATATGGGTTTGTGTTCTAGTTGCATTAGTTTCTTTACAATGTTATTATAACTAAGTTGTAAATATCATAGCAAGATAGTATATAATATCAGAAGACATCCCTCATCTTTGACTAATTTTACTTTGTAATTCATTTTAAATCTACAGTAGCATACCATATACTAGCTGTGTGATTTCTATGTGTCTGATACTGTTACATGATAGAATTCTGCAGCAGAATTTTTGCTACTTGCAGACTTAGTGATGACAATTTGAATAAATAATAACATTATAACTGATAACCAAATGCATTTTGTTTTTTTCTCATCATCAGGTCAACTTCAATTATTCAATTCCGAGATCAGCCTATTTAGAGATTTCCAGTTTCATGTGTGGATTACAGCTCTTGAAAGAAGTGTGTACAGTTTATATAACCAGGGTAATGATTGCATGGTCCACCCTAAGTAAGAATACTTCTAAATGTTCTGAAATCCTTAATGCATATTGTATTCTTTTTATAGTCTTAAAGTTATGATGTACTTCTGTTATAAGTGTGTGTTTGGGTAGAGGGGTGGGGGGGGGGGGTCAGGTTGACGGTCTATTAGCATAAGTGGAAATGAAGTTACTGCTTCACACTGGTATAACCAGGGACGTCGCAAGAGGGGGGGTGTGGGGGGTGTCTCACCCCCCAATCTTGGTAAAACTGACGCACTCTTATTTACCTAGGCCTATTCATATATTCTTGTGATTGTGAATGACCTAAAAATTTCGGTTAAAATTGACCTATAATCAGTCATATTCACCACGTTTTCCTTGCCACTTTGAGAAATTGTATCTCGCGGTCCTTAGACTCCACCGTACAAAACTTTGTATAATTTTTTAATACTCTAAAAACAAATGCCTAAATAACTACTGTACAACGTTCGCCAGCTTCAATTCGGTTTATTTATGTACTTATTTTTGCTATTGGGTGGGTTGACCCGGTTCGCTAGCTTCAAGTTAGTTCAGGATGTACATTGTCTCTATGGAATACAATAAAACACTCAATGCTAATCTACGGAAGCTTAAAAGTGCCATCATCATAAGAAAAACTTTGCCCCATTAAGTTGACATTTTTCAGTAAGTTGTTTAGATAACAAGATAAAATCTTATCAAAATCAGAAAAATGTTGGATTGCTCAGTTGCTTTAACTGAGCAATTGAACAATTTTGATCAGTTGCTTTAACTGAGAAATTGAACAATTTTCTGCAAAAATGTTTAATTGACAACTTAGCATATCTCGTCAATTGGACATTTTTCTGAAAATGTTTAATTAACAACTTATCATATCTCGTCAATTGGACATTTTGCTGCAAAATGTTCAATTGTTCACTTCATTCCAACTGATCAATTGAAAAATTTTCTGCAAAATGTTTAATTGACAACTTATCGAATCTCGTCAACTCAACATTTTTCTACAAAATGTTCAATTGTTCACTTCATTCCAAATGCTCAGTTGAATGAAGTGAACAATTGAAAAAAAATTCATGTGAGTGACAAATAGCCCCCCCCCCCCAAAGCAAGTAATATTAAGCGCGCTAGGAAAAAGCACTGTATTTTTTGGCAATTCACTATGTCGTCGCATATAATTTGTTGATAATTTGATACATTAGTATAGCTTTTGTAGTAAGTAGTCTATGTAGCCTTCAAGCAGATAACTTATACTCAGTTGCTTACTTGCTTAACCAGAGTGATTAATAAGTTTGTGAAGTGAGGGCCAGTGGTACAAATGTATCGAAAACAAGTTAAACAGTGCAGTTGCGAAAGATGGGGTGTCTGACTGACACTGACCGTATCGTTGACGAGTAGCGCGGGGGAGGGGGGGGGGGTACAAGGCAGCAGTCGGAATTTCTGGCTCCAAAACCCATCCAGTTGGAATTTCAGCCACTACACCCCCCACCCCCCCCCCCAATCATCAGGCCTTAGCTACGTCCCTGGGTATACCAATTGTTTAACAAAAGCAATCCAGTCCAGTAATTAGGCCTAACTTTACTTGACTTCAAAGTAAAGGTGTTAAAGCAGAGATGAACAACTTCATTGGCCTGCTGCACCGGTCATGTTAAAGTACCAAATTAGAAAGTGTGCTGATCAATTTAGTCTAATCCAAAGGATTGCAAACGTGTTACCAAGTTTAGCCAATTGTTTTGTTGATGGATAAATTTTGAAAATTTATTCAACTTATAAAATAAAAGTGCCTTACAATAAAATGAACTTGGCATTATTGAGTTGTTACAGGGACACAATGTCATTTTAGCATAAGCTTGTATATCTGTGAGCAATGGAATAACAGACTGTTGAGTAAATATTAAAAATGCAAACTCAATAACAAGAAATTTTATTGTTTGCATTAAAACATCTAGTTCAGATATTCTCAACATAGAATTAGTAATTCTTATTGCTTTTGTCCTTTTCTCATCAATAGGTAAATGTGGACTAATCAGTCTTGAGACGATCTTTGAGGGTCACATGATGCGGATCTTTACAATGGTTTACAATGTGCTGATGGTAATGGTAAGTGTATAATTAGTGTATAGCAGGACTGGTAAGCTGGGTTGTAGTTATAATTAGATTTGAGTCTGGGTAGAAATGATTTTGTTACTGCCTAATCCTGGTGGAGCAGAGACTTGCTTGATCAATAAACTCCCTAAGGGCCTAAGGGAAGATTAAGGTCTCAATCTAACATACATACACCATATATTAGGCATGGTATGCCATACATTGTATTGCATACCAATTGTAAATGTATACAAATAGGTATGTTTACTAAACTGGGTCCATTTTTCGTTTTTTGGTATGAATCATAAATTAAAGAACAAATATTCAGATGACTTAATCCCTTTCTAATTTATCAGTGTGTCATAGTGTTGTGTGGCAGGTAAGGGTAGTACTCTGTCTTTACAGTGCGGCCACACTCCTCAGTATTGTCAGCCTCACTTCCAAAAATAAATAGGCAGTAAAGTGTATGACAGGCTCTGAAACAATCAATTTAGTTCATAAGTGCATGTCCCCTTACAATTAAATAGAGTCACTGCACACAAAATGAGACCCATACTCACACTAAGTTAAAACCATGCCCACACTAAGTTAGAACCATACCCACACTAAGTTTGAAACCGTCTAAAGTCTGGTTTATATTATGAGGAGGACTATCCTTATTGGTGTATCTCAGTTACAAACTAAGGAATGAACTGGCACAAGTATATAGTTAAACTTGACCAAACCTATAGTACATAGTAGGGCTTCCATTGGCCCAGTAGTTACCTTAGATATACCTTCAAACTTGAGTTATCATCAACGTTAATATCCCAACAATAAAGTAAGCTATTTGAATAGGGTTAGCTTTCTTGAAGCGAGTCTGTAAACTCCTCCCAGTAGTAGGAGTACATACTTGAGATTATTTCCTTTTGAGTAAAAACCCAAGACTTGTCAAGGCTAAGACATTTATAAATAATTGAATATGTGACCTACTTTTCCATCATTTCAGTTTCAATGGAGACATGTAATAAGTGAGTTTGTTACTATATATAATTTAAGAGTGTATAACATCCTGCACAACTGCCTCAGCAAGTGAGTCAGTGATTTTTGTATTATGATCACACTGTCTGAAGCCTGTGTGCTTCCACTTGCTATATGTTACATATGTCACAACAAACATTTCTCCATTTGCGTCCTAGCCTTCCCTGCCCTCCCCATTTCAGTGCATCCAAAAAGTGATGTCAAATTTGAATGTGAAGATAACCTGATATTTTATGTCATTTGATCTATGTACACAGGAATCACAAGTATAAGGAACTGTTGATTTTCTCAGAAACTCTTTTAATGCAACATGAAGTTCATAAGTTGGTACTAATAGTGTTGTAGTAACTAATTGTGTTGAATACCTCAGAATCAAAACATACCCCAAGTGGCTCCATGATAAAAGCAAAATTGCTTTGAATAATGTTAAAGTCCTGTGCTGTGAGCTGTCAGTCCAACAAACCCTAAGATGAAAACAGCAATAGTAAACAATAAAATTACAATAAATTTGTTGCCCTGAGAATATAACTGCATAAATATTCATAGATCCTCATTATTTAAGTACTAAGTAAGGAAAGAAATGATAGCATGATGTCAGGAACTATTTCAATGGTCCTTACTGAACACTATAGCTTCAAGTACATGCCACAATATATACTTTGAGTAAGTTACTTTTCTTACAGATATAAAAGTTATCACAGACCTTTTGAATTTTCACCTTGATAAATCTAGTGAAAGGGAAAGTTGAATTATTTTGTAGTCTCTCTTTGACCTCCAGCTTGTACAGTTTTCAACATTGCTTTGCAACGGTTTTCTGTTCATGTCCTTCAAGGAATTGAAAAGAAAATTCTAACGGGCCAACATCACTGATGACATAACTTCCTTTGCGGATCAGAGTCTGGGTGAGTGTCTCTACAAACTAAATTTTCGACATTCAGTTATTGAAATGGTCATGGGTTGTGCTGCATACCTTTGATAAGGCAATAAAGCTGTACTAAGTAATTATATTTTAATGCATTTAGGTTGCACAAATTCATGCATATTAGACCACCAGACCCAAACAAGAATACAATGGAATGCATAGTTACTACCCTGATCAGAAAGTGATATGCATATTCATATATGTTCCTATTTGGAAGGAATAAAATATTTTCATAAACTGCATGTTGTAAACTTTCCGAATATTGACCCCAACATTGTGTCAAGATATTTATTTCATTGGTAAATTATCTTGCTTTTCCACAATTTTGTTAGATGGATGAGGCCTGAGCACTAACGTATTCTTTACGTCCACAATGCAACAAATGTGCTACACATGTGTAATTATTGTGTTAATTCCTTTTCAATTAAAGCTGAGGAGTCAACTCACAACAGCATACAATAACCGACACTAAAGTAAATATTCCAGAGGATAATTTGAAGAACCTGCCTTCATGTTTTCCAAGGTAAGCTGTGAACCATTTACTATTTTAATGATCAATAAATCTCTTATTTTTATCAAATCAATGAGACAATGGTCATCTCTCCACAAACAAATAATAGGTGTTATGCACATTCATGCTGCTAGGATTTAGTTGTTTTATGTTGTGCTATATTTATGACTAAGGGAGTGAGATGAGAGAAAAATACTCAGAATTTCACTGACATTCATAAAGGAACTTTAATGAGTTTGTTTTGGTATATATTTATCCACAATAAGAAGGAACATCAAACATCAAAATGTATAATATCAAAAAGAGTTGGCCTGCTAACTGCAATGCACTATTGTAATAGAACAATGTGGGTAGCAAATTTGAGTCACAAATATGGAATATATTATATTATAAGATGGATTTAACTTTTTCAACTTAAGAACTGGTTCTGGTGTGATGAGAGTATCAACACACAAATTGATAATTACCTGATTAGCTGAAGCGACTTCAAGGACTTGTATGGTAGACCTCTGTAACAATTTGGCATCATAATTGAAAATGAAAATTTGACTTGACACCAAGTCCTTAACTGACTGCTGAAATTGGTCTGACGTTTCTTTTTGTTCCATCATACAAAGTATAGCAAACTGACGTCCCTCATTAGTTTCCTGCAGGTGTTTGATGATGATGTCTGCTGCTGAATTGTTGAGTCCACATGCAAAGCGATAGACATACTGGAGGTCAAGCGGGTTGATGCTGTTCAAGGTTTCCTTCACATTGATTGATGACGCTGCTGAAGACGCTCCTACAAATCCAAGCAGACAGATTATATGGGTATTGATATGTACAGTTTACTGCAGGCATCAGATCAAGGTGTTGACACATTGTAATAGTGTCACTGTACCATTGTCTTATTTGTAGCATCAAATCTCCCTATAATTTAATAAGTAACCATTGTATATAGTGTTATTTATAAAACAAATCATTCCCTTTGTGTATGTCAATGATATTTTGTTTTATGGTGTTGTGACATCATTGATATCACTGTAATTAAATTATGAATCAGGGATTGATTCAAGTTCAATATTTGTGCTAAGCAGCAGACACAATGGAGACAGAATGACAGAGAGTATTAATGGTCTATCTGATGTTCAAAGAAGGATACACTGTGCCTGACAGAAACTTAGACAAATATGTCAGCAATTAATGTTATATTTTGTGAGAATTAGGTTTACAACCCTATACCTTACTTCCTTACATGCTTAAAAACATGAATCAGGGATTGATTGTCAGTAAGCTTGGTCTTAACGATTCAGTTGGGGTCAAAGGTTATATTAAGTTATTTGCAGTCGAAAGGAAGAATGAGTCAAAATGCTTGCTCACATTGTCAGCAAGCTTGGTCTTAACAATTCAGTTTGTGAAGGGGCACATTAAACAACACAGAAAAAGGTCATTGCTCATTTTGTAGATATTACAATGAAAACTTAAAACTGGATGTATTTCTCTCAACCAGGCAAATTTGTAACATCCTCTAACAGACCTCCATATATTGTTTTGGTCAAGTGTTGATAATATTGTCATCAATAAGGAAATGTCTGAGTGAATGTATTACTGATATACATCACTATGTTCCAGTTAGTGATCTTCAATGGTCCTTTCATGTCAGTGAAACAGAGAGCAAACTGTGGAAACTTGTAAGATATATATCTGTAAAAGAATGGAATCATCATATATTTGAAGAAGCAGCTCGTTGCATGTAATCTAAACCTCAATGCTTGTTTTCATTCCTGGTAAAGATTTAAATTATCATGTTTACAACAGCACACTGAGTATTTAAGAGGTGCCATTGGCATTCAGATTGATAGCCTAGTGTAAGTCATTCATGCTGATACAAAATACTTCATTTTCGATATATCATTCCATTCAAAGTGTTGGTGTGCTCTTTATAGGAACTTTCTGGCCTTTAGATTCTGATTTCCATTTCACAATGCCACTGAAGTAATTGAATCAAAATTAACACTGTCTTTTCCTTGGTTCCACAGTCCAACAAACTTGCAAACTCCATTAAAAGAGGCTTGGAGAGTAAAACACTCCTATTCCTACAATATCTCGGCTGATATTGTGGTTGGTGGTACAGATCCTATCAACACTACTACTGTAGCATAACGTGCGGTATTTAGCATAAATAGTTAGCTTCTCGAGATAACGGCATATGAAATGTTTTTTGAAAGGAACATTCCAATTTGGAGCGGTATGGCCTGCACGTGGTATTACAATGTAAAAGGGACATCCTGATTCAGGGTTTTAGACTCTTAACATAGTTGTTTTAAGACTACGACCTTCAGTTCCTTTTTCAGTAACATATTACTATGCACATCATTATGCAAATAATTGTGCATGTATTATACTATTGACCTCACGTGAGTTAGGGTCATCAGTGTTGCTGCTCTATAGTTCTACTCTGCTAGAATTGGTAAAAGTTTTGACAAATACTTCTCAGCATATTACCCTCGAAATTTTTAACTTACATTGAAAACGATTACAGGGAAAGGAGAGAATTTGCAGAGGATGATTTAATTTTATGAGGTCATGAAAATAATATTTTAGTTTTTCTGATATTAGGTTTTGACTGGTGTGTCACATATTTCACTCTTACAATGCTACCAAATTACAGATTCCTTTAAATGTTATTTAGTAGTTTGTGATCTTGTCTCGTTACTTGCAAACTAAAGTTGCCTAGGATGAAGAAAGTCACGGCGTTTGTTTACGTTCTACCATTTTGTGTATTGTTATTGTAGTAGTCGACCATGTCATCTATGGAATCTATGTGAGATGAGATATAATCAAAAGCTTAATTTTTAAGGCCATCTTATCTTCAAATACAACAAACAAAATATAAAAAGATCAAAATCCAGTTCTTTCTTACGTTAAAGTGGGTCAGTGGCAAATGATGACCCTTTATTTGCTTACATTAAAAATATCTAACTGTGAAATATCACAGTTAGACCCTTTATTTGGGAGCGCATTTGAACATTGCCTTGTGCTCTGGATACCTGCGCTATACAAAAAACAGTTATTATTATTATTATTACATTGTCACGCGTGTTGTATGAATGTTAATTTACAGCAGACACTGTGGGGTGGGGTACGAGGAGCATAAGCTGTTTATTTATGCACATGAGACGACATATGAACAATACATCCTTCTCTCAACTTTACTAATTATCTTACACATCAGAGATGACAAACTGTGGTGTTGCATCAATATTATCGGTACTGAAGACTTACCTTTACAAAGAATCCAAACCAGATGATGAGAGGCATAAAACTCACAGATGATTTTGTGCCATATTCGTGCAACCGTCTTATAACGATACTGGGAAATGTCAAAAACCACTTCCTGTGCCAACATCCCAAGCTTTATATAGTTATCATAGAACTCTTGTCCAAGTTTTGAAACTAAATAGGTGTTCTCCCATGTCAGCTGCTGGTTCTTCTGTGTGAGGCCGTCGAAAGCAATACGGTACAGTTCAGCTAGTTCCGTTTCAAAAGCAGGCACCCTAGTGTTAGCATCTTTCTTGATGTTCATATGGTTATGAACGCATGCGATCACACAAGTGAAAAATCTTGTTACTGTGCTAAATATCTCGATTTCTGGCATCTCGTGTACTATGTGAGCGACCATAGTGGAGAAGAGGGGGACCTGACAGAGATCGCTTAAGAAGGGGTTTCTCTGAAGCTCCTTTTCGATCCGATCTGCCAACTGGGCATCTTCAGCCACAGCCTTCAGGACATAGTTTCGACGTTCAGCCACCCCAAACCCTGTTAATCTGATTCGTTTTGTTTCGTGGTGTAAGTTAGGCGGGAGGATCAATGTCCTGGTAAGTATGATGACAAGAATATCTAGAAACATTTCCATCTCAATGATGGAGAAGATATCTGTTTCGGTTTCATTCTTGTCAGGATACTCGTTATAACTGTCAAAAAACATGACAACAGACTTTTTGTATGCTTTGAGGATTTCCTTAATGCAAGATTCGTCCATGTCCTCATCTTCGGGCACTATGGAATTCTTTATGGCAGTGTATATAGACTTTACACCTGTCAGTTGCCTCAACTGGAGAAATATAAGTATTTCGAATTTTTTGAGAGGAGATACAGGGTTCTCAGTACACCAGTCATAGACAAACTGTGATGCAAGTGTTGTTTTCCCGTACCCAGGGTCCCCCTCAATAATCTTTCTCATTGACTGAGTTTTGGGGCTGCTCAGAATATCGTTGTAAGATTGTAACGATTCTAGCACATCGGGCTTTTGCATGGAATCACCCTCTTGAGCCAAGTAGTGAATACCTCCCTCAACAAATATACTGTTAACCCCACACTTGCTCATGGAAGGAAATGGCTTTGCTGTTTCGCAGTGCTTTCGATAGGCTGTTTTTGAATACTTGATGAGATCTCTTTTCTTTTCTGAGAAAAAAAAACACAAAGATTTTTGAACACTTTAAAAATTACATTTAAACACTGTCCTCTATTTAGAGGCACAGGACAATTACTTTTATTTAAATCTGTATAGAAAAGTAGAGTTTGTCACTAAATCCGTGTCAATTCTCTATTGTCTAAAATGGTGTAGGTCAGTGTTCCTCGAACACACGGGTTGGATTTTAACTAGTACTTATATGCAGATATTAAATACACACTACACGTAATGATGCTTTGATTTGAACAGATGATTAGGCCTATATTACCTTAACCTCGCTTCTTGCTTTACGAATGTGTAGAGGGATGAACAAAAAAAGATATGCATCTTTATGCTAACACCAAAATATTAGGCGGAATAAGCCTACCATAAAAACTGTCCAAGTTAAGAACGAAACATTTCAACAAATTATTCGACGTTCAATTTGTTGACACAGGAGAACATTGGCTGCTATCAGAAAATGAAGTTTTGAACATTTTCATTTTGACTTTGCAACTCGAAACATTATATATAAATACTTGACATTCAGGATACAGTTTGAAATGTGTAATGAAAACGCGTAATGCAATAAATTAATAAAAATAACCTCAAACGATGAACTATCTGGCAATAATCAAGGAGGAGCATTCAAATAACGTTATTACTTCATAAGCATTGAATACCGCTGCAGTCAAAATGTTTGTCTATTATTAACTCGTTCGTTCGTTTCAACTTTGTTTTTTATATTATTTTCGTTATTTCGTTCCATAATTTCCTGTTTCATGTCGCTCATTTGAACTTCATTTAATGTATTTACAAAAGCCGAATTTCTCCTATATAAATCCCAGTCACCGATCTTTTCTCAGAGAAGATAGGGTGACTACACACGCACTATAGGGTGACTACACACACATACATATGAATGTATATAT
>JAIPMN010185605.1:0-15269 GCA_020650975.1 Apostichopus californicus
ATACATATATATATAAACACGTATATATGTTTTACTTTTCAGGTTTGTTTCTTTGAGGTCAGCTCCTAACTATTGTCAACCTCTTGTTGAATATTCAAAGAATTGTGCTGTATCATATATAGTTGTTTCTTAGTTTTTCATTATTTTGTTGTACAGGATCTATCAAGTTTATTCAGTGTTGTAGATAGAGAATGTGAGTGAGTTTTTTGATCAAATGTCTTTACAGGAGCTACATAGTGACTATCTGGAAAGTAATTATCATATTGTATTTACTATACCTTTTGACATTTGTTCACCTGGATATTGGAGACATTTTTACCCTATAGTCATATCTATAGAGTGCAGTGTAACTCTGGCCTAGTCCAAACTTACCAATACTCAAATGAAACATGAAACAGGTCCAGCTTAAGCATGTTAAGGTATAGCTGAAGAGCTGTAGTAGTATATGAGTTGTAAAAATATTTTGATCAAATCTACTAATTAAACTACTACGCTTCAAGTACTATGGAGTTGCCTGTTCTGGAATAATGTGGATAAGTTCTAACTTGAGAATTACAGAGGTCAAATGAAACGCAAAATTTCCCAGAGTGTGAGATTCAACATTCCATCATATTTGTGTTATTGTAGTTGTGTCGCCCAAAAAAACTGCAGCATGTTACACCACCCTTCCTGGTTCAAGACATCCTGTTATTGTAACATATCCATAATTTCCAGGGTAAAGCTTATGTTATTTACTGACAATAAGTAAAAGGGAAATTTCAAAAAGCTTCAGAAACCAAACACTATATATAATACATTTACTGAATTAAAAAGATCAATGATTTGATTCTAGTTGTATTGCTGCCATGGGTATCTTTGCTGTGGGTGTTTTTTTAAATATATCTGAATAACATATGAACCTATCAAGGTTAATGTTTCACTTTTAATTTAGATGTAGCCTAATAATTCTACCATAAGAAGAAACCGTATAGTGAAGATGAAGATAGAGACTGTACTGGATAGAGGAGATCAGGACCTATATCAAGCTTCGTTCAGTAGTCTACATGTGTTGATGCAGAGAATGACACATGAACGGTAAGGATGTACCACAGTGTGCCTGTCTGTTGTGACTGGATTCACCAAACTGACTTATAGTGGGTATTTACTTGATTTGTTGCAAAATTCTGAAAGTGAACCTAAAGTACCATTCCAAATATTGGTCTCAAATACTGCATTTTCCTCCCCCTCCTCAATCCCCCATTCAAACCATTATTGGATTCTCCCAGTAAATAAGAAAAAACAAAGGCCTCTATACACATGAAGTAAATATTGTCACGTAGCCATACGAATAAATAATGGCAGATCATAACTTTCCTGCTATTATTGTTCCCTTTCTTTCAATTGAAATATCAGTCATAACCTGATGGTTTATCCCCTTACATAATGATGTTGTCAGTATTGTATAATTCTCTATTTGGTGCTATTACATAGCCAATTAGTTGAACTCAGATAGTAAGTGAGTGTAATATGCAAACACTATGTCCAAAAATTACTACTACTGTACTACAGCAATCACTTAAAGAAAGAAAGTAATCTTAATGCTTTCTCATGGGCTTTAGGTGTGTGTGCTTTGTTATACCCGAGCCGCCTGAAGGGAGTGTGGGGGGGGGGTGGGAGGGAGTGAGGGGCAAGCATGGTTGAGGTGTTAAATTCCCTTGTCTCGCATTATCGATATCATATCATGATGACATGTCTTCCTTGCATATTTGAGAGCTAAATACTGTTAAAAAGAAACATATATCAACATTTAGAGGGCGTGTAACACATATGGAAGAACTGATATCCATAAGGGGGGGGGGGGGTGAGCACTTCCCCCTCCCCCTAATGGAAATTAAAATAGGAAGAAAAAAAAAACAATTTCCAAATGCTACAGCGTTGGGACTTTACCCCCTGGGCTCCCACTAGGGCTTTTAATGACAGTAAAATGTTATTTCTTTTAGAGATGTATTTTTTGGCTGCAAAATCACTATCAGAGAACATTAAAATATCTGAAAGTGGAAATATCTCAGCTGAAGTCCCAAGGATTCCCACGGCCCAACCAGCGCTTAGAAACCACAATTTAATTTATCCGTCTGACATGTATTATTTACATGCTTTAAACTTAATAGAAGAGGACAAGAAGTCTCAAATAAGTTACAGCTCCCAGAGCCCCCTGGTCCCTGCTAGGGCTATATATTCCACAGAGTAAAATAAGAGTAAGTATTCCTATTACTGACATGTCCTGGTGTGCTCAAAATTGCTAGCAGGTTCCAAACTATGCGAGCTGAAACTTCGAAGATATTTGCAATACCCCTGTAGGCCTAGCCAATATCAACAGAAAACACATTTGGAAATACTTCCTACTCATATGAGTATATACATAGCCTAGTAAACAATAAAATAAAATAAAATTATCTCCTGATGACCTCCAAAGTAGAAATTAAAGATATCCTGTTTTCAACGGGGAAATAGAGATGCAAACTCTCAAAACTTTTTCAGTCAAGCCCAAACCATGGTTGGGTGAAGTTGAACCCTCCTTTGGGAGCCCCAGACACCGGACAATCTGGTTCAATTTTGATGGTTTACTTGAAAATTCTTTTGATTCTTACTTGGTTATTGGAAACTGAAGTGTACTTTCATTCCTCTTGACTTTTTGTGTGTGAATGTCCATGTATACAGGGTAGTTAGCCATATACATGCACATATCTATTTCTGACTGACATTCTCAATATCTACTATCATTATAACCTAGTTAGCCAGAGACATACACATTCCTATTTCAGTCTGACATTCTGCATATCTACTGTCATAAGAACTTAGTTAGCCAGAGACATATGCATACAGTATCTATTTCAGTCTGACATCCTCAATATCTACTATCATTATAACTTAGTTAGCCAGAGACATGCGCATATCTATTTTTGACTGATCCACCCAACCCCTCATAATAAATAGTTGTCATGGATGATGTCAGGTATTGAAGATCATACAACACAAAATGGCAAATTCTTAAAGAGGTTGATCATGTCATCTGAAATCCGTATTGCATTGTTTTGTTTCAGTGATGAGTGTGTGTATGCTCCGGGCAGGTGGTGGTGTGTTTGTGTGTGTCATGCCTTGCTTGTAAACATGGTATCTCAAGAAGGGAGGTTGGACCAATCTCATATTTGGCGAGTAGGAGTACCACATAAAGTAGAAAAAGTCTACTGTTTTGGGGGGAGGTCAAATGTCATTTAGGGTCACCAGAAGTCAAGATGTGTAAACCTTTTAAACATGATATCTCAAGAAAAGAAGCTTGGACCACTGTTTTATTTGAAGCGTAAGAATACCACATTAAGTCAAAGAAGCATATAGTTTTTGAAGCAGTTCAATTGTCATTAGTGGTCATCAGGGTTCACACTGTGAAAGCCTTGTGAAGACGATATTTCAAGAAGGGAATCTTGGACCAATTTCATATTTAGCATAAATAGTTTTTTACGTTAAGTACAAGGAGCCTACTGTTTTTGTCGAGGTTAAAGGTCATTTGGAGTCACCAGATGTCAGATTGTGGAAACCTTGTTTATAATCTACTGTATGTCCCATCGACCAGCCTTTTAGATAACATGTACGTTACACCTCATAAGAATAGGAGAGGCTGTTGGAAATTTGAAATTAGCTTAAGGGCATCCATAGATAAGAATCAGAAGTCTCGACCAAATCTCTATTGACTTAAGTGTGTCGATATCTTTTTGGAGTTGCCATGTACGTTGCTACATACATGCCCATGCACAAATGTATCTTATGAACTTGGTACATGCAACTTGCTACTGAAATGGGACGTTATCATTGTGAATCATCGGTGTTATTTCTTTACTTTCGTTGTTGAAGTTTTCCATGGTATTTTGCAATTGTCGAGATTCAGTGCCAAATAGATTTGGATGCAGTAACGTTGGTAAAATGACCAGGTGCGGTTTACGAAATTACCTGTTGCCTAGTTAAATGTTTTAGAGGCAAACCAGACCCAAAATCTTGGGGACCAGAGGGTAAACATTGCACACATTAATGTATTGCTTGTAGGTGTATCACATTGGAGGAGAAGAAGCGTTTTGTTTTTTAAAGAGATCAATATGTATGCTGAATACAAGAAACGTTTCTATCTCGGTTATCAGCTACCAATGTGAATATTGTTTGTTAATCTCAGTGATATTTGCTATACTACTTATATTGAAGTATGTTGTTCATCCTGGCTGTAACCTACAGCCTATTTTGTCACATTCATATACGATATTATACATGTAGCATTGCCGAAACCGCACTGTAGTTTTGCTGTCTGGTTTGTATTCTGATAACAAAATTTTTACCAGTCAGTGATACAAAGCGTGCTGACTTTTAGTATTATTTGTTTTTTCGGGCTGCTTACAAAGGATTCTTCGTTTAAATTAGAGAAGGTTGTAATGGCTCCCAGCCGTACTATTGGTAGGGATATTTGTTTGAAAACTGTCTATGAACTCTACATTGATATGGTGCACCAGAAAACCCATGGAATATTAAAAGACCATACACATCCTCTTTTCCAGAACTATGTATTCTGCCGTTCAGGCAGCAGACTTCGCATGCCACGGTCTAAGCATAACAGATTCAGGTTTTCTTTTTTACCCAATTCTGTTTCTCTTTTCAACCAGAGGGTTGTTAGATAGGTTTCTTTTGTTTCATAGTCTTGTCTGTTTGTTTTTGTTATATGTATGTATATATATATATATATATATATGTATATATATACTGTATGTGTATATTTTTCTCACATGCATGGATATTGTTGCTGTTGATAATTTTACCTTTTCATTCAACTTCTCTGTGTTTTGTTTATACTAATATTTAACTGTATTCTGTATGTAACTTTAAAACTGATTTTTTATGTGTTTTGCTGCAGGGCGACAAATTTCCATATCTTGTGGACGAAATAGGTCTCTATCTAATCTCTATCTATCTAATCTAAAATGTTATTAAAATTATTCTGTTTCTTTTGATATTGTTCAGTCCTTTTTTCATCATAGCATACTATAAACATTCAGTATTTTGTCGTTTGTTATGTGACTATGTGTGTTATATATGTGTGTCTTGGAGTGGGGGTTAGAGGGCGGGGGGTATGTGGGAGGGGTCGGGCTGATCAAGTAAGCACAATCTAAAGGAGTGCAAACATGTTCCATGTTTTCAAGTTTAGCCTTTTGTTTTATTTATGGATAAATGTTTACAAATTATTAAAGTAAAACTGTTTTGCAACAAAATAAATGAATCTGCAATGGTTGAGTTGCTTTCCAGATGCAAAGTCATTTGAGCATATATCTTGCATATCTGTGAGCAACACAATAACTGTCGAGTATAAACATTAAAAGGTAAACTAAAGAACAATTGTTTTTATGTTAACATTGATTGTAAATGTCTTTATTTCCCCATTAGGTGATTGTAGATGATTCAGTCTTGAGATGATGTTTTAGGGGTCACCTGATGCCAGATCTTACACAGAATGCTAATAGTATAATGGTAAGTGCTTAATTAGTATATACAGTAGAAGGACTGGTAAGCATGGTGATAGTTATAATTAGATTTAAATCTGGGTAGAAAGGGATTTGGTTACTGCATAACCCTAGTGGAAAGTAAACTGATTCAACTTGCTTCAACAAAGTCCCTAATGGAACATAAAGGCCTCACCATAAAACACATACAGCATGTATGCGGGACTGTATGCTATTCATTATATTGCTTCCAATAATATGTACACACATGTATGTAAATAGGCGTAGGTTTAGTTCAATTAACTGGGTCAGTATTTGTTCTGTGAATGCATCATAAATTATAGGACAAACTATTTAGATTACTTATTCCCTTTAACAACCAACCCTATATGGAAAGCATGTTCGAAGTTGACAGTATTTCATAGTGATGGGTGGCAGGTAAGGGTAGTAATCAGGTCTTCACAGCACTGCCATACTCCCCTGTATTGCTAACCTAGCCCCCTCCTAAATAGGCAGTAAATAGCAATTGCAATGAATGACAGGCTCTTAACAGATCAATTTAGTTCATAATTTCATGCTCCCTTACAACATCAATAAAGACAATTAAAACAATACAATAACTATACCCACTCTAAGTTAGAACACTTCTAAAGTCTGGTTTATGTAATGAGGAGGACTATTCTTATTGGTACATATATACGTAACATTGATAGCATCACATCAGCAACTATTTCAATGGTCCAAACCTAATACTAGCCTCAATTACATGCCACGATAGATTCTTTGAGTTAAAGCAATTTTCTTAACAGTGATACAAAACAAATAACAGACCTTTATCATTTTCAACTTGATAAATCTAATGAATACAAAGTTGGATTACTTTGCATATTCTATTTGACCTCCAGGTGGTACCGTTTTCAACATTGCATTTTAACGTTTTTTTCTGTACATTTACTTCAAGGAAATGAAAAGAATGGTTCAATCAGGCAAACATTAGTGATGACATAACTTTCTTTGTAGATGAGAGTCTGGGTGAGTGTCTCTACAAACTAAATTCTCAACATTTTAGTTTGTAATGGGGTTGTGCTGCATACCTTTGATCAAGGTAATGAAGCTGTATTAAGTAGTTATCTTTTAATGTATTTATGTTGCACAAATTCATGCATATTAGACCACCAGACCCGAACAAGAAAACAATGAATGTATAATTACCCTAATCAGAAAGTGATATGCATATTCATGTATGTTCCTACTTGACAGAAATAGAACACATTCATAAAACAAACATTGTGTCAACTTCCCAAATTTTGATCTCAACATTGTGTCAACATCTTGCTTTTTCACCATTTTTTTACATGGACCAGGACTGTGCACTAACATATTATTTACCACCCCAATGCAACAAATTTGCTACACATGTGTACTTATTTTGTTAATTCCTTTTCAATTAAAGCTGAGAAGAAATCAACCCACAGCAGCATACCATAACAAGCACAACATTAAATATTACAGAGGATAATTTGAAGAACCTGCGTTAATGATTTCCAAGGTAAGCTGTGAACCGTTTCCGTCTTTTAAGATAAGTACTCTCACATTTTATTTTATCAAATCATTGCTTCTACATTGAGACAATGAGGCAATGGTCATCTTTCCACACAAAATAATAGGTGTTATACTCATGCAGTTGTGTTATGTGGTACTATATTTCTAATATTACTGACTAAGAGAGTGAGATAAGAAAATAGCTATTCAGAATTTCACTGTCATTCAGAAAGGAAATTTAATACGTTTTTTCTTGGTATATAATATATCCACAAGTAGAAGGGACATCAAAAACCCACATTAATAGAAACAAAAAAAGAGTTGGCCTGTCAAATTCAATGAACTATTGTAATATAAATATAATTCATTAGGGTACCAAAGTTGAGTCACAAATATGGAATAAATTGAACCAGGTCGAATTGAACTTTTTCTTCAACTTAAGAACTCGTTCTGGTGTGTTGAGAGTACCAATACACATATTGAAAATTACCTGATTAGCTGAAGCGACTTCAAGGACTTGTATGGTAGACCTCTGTAATAATTTGGAATCATTTGAGGCAATGAAAATGGTACTTGACACTAAGTCCTCAACTGACTGCAGAAATTGGTCTGATTTTTCTTCTTGTTCAAGCATGCAAAGAATAGCAAACTGACGTCCCTCTTCGGTTTCCTGCAGGTGTTTGATGATGATGTCTGCTGCTGACTTGTTGAGTCCACATGCAAAGCGATAGACATACTGGAGGTCAAGCGGGTTGATGCTGTTCAAGGTTTCTTTCACATTGATCGATGACGCTGCTGAAGACGTTCCTGCAATCCAAGCAGACATATTATAAGCCGGTGATTTAATGTATAGTTTACTGCAGACATGTCATGGTGATGACACATTACAATAGTGGCATTGTTCCATTGTCTTATTTTTTAGTATCAACTCTTCCTCTAATTTAAGAAGTAATCATTGTATACATATTTATATGTAAAACGTTCATTCACATGTTATATTAATGTTTTAAGAAGGTCAATTGTTCTAACAGGCTATGCTAATAGTGTCCATCAATAAGGAAATGTCTGAGTTGTATTACTGATATACATCGCTATGTTCTAGTTAGTGTACTTCAATGGTCCTTTCATATCAGTGAAACAGAGAGCAATCTGTGAAGACTTTTACACATGATATCTGTGAAGAATGGAATCATCAGATGTAAGAAGATGCAGCTCATTGCATGTCATTTAAACATGAACGCTTTTTTTCATTCCAAGTCAAGATTTAATTTTGTCATGTTTATTAAAACAGTACACTGATTATTTATGAGGTGTCATTGACATTCAGCTTCATAGCCTAGTGTTAGTCATTCATGCTGATACAATTACTTCAGTCTTGATATATCATTTCATTCAAAGTAATGAGTGTGCTCTGTTTAGGAACTTTTTGGCCTTTAGATTTTCACAATGCCACTGAAGTAATTAAATAATATTTAACACTGTCTTTTCCTTGATTCCACAGTCCAACAAACTTGCAAACTTCATTAAAAGTGGATTGGAGAGCAAAACACTCCTATTCCTACAATAACTCGGCTGATAGTGTGATTGATTGTACAGATATTATAAACACTAGTACTGTAGCGTTATTAGCGGTATATTGTATACATTATTTTTTGTTATTTGAGAGTAACATTCAAATTTGGAGTGGTATGGCCTGAACAAGTTATTACAATGTAAAAAGGGACTTCCTGATTCAGGGTTTTAGGCTACTAACATATTTATTTTAAGACTATAATTGTTTCCAGTAAGTCTTTCTTTATTAATAAGGAGTATGACCTTATGTTACTTTGTCAGTAACATATTACTATGCAAATTAGTATGCAAATAAATTTGAATATGTATTATAATATTGACCTCAGGTCAGTTAGCAAAGTACACCAATGTTAATGCTCTATAATTCTACTCTACAAGAATTGGTTAACTGTTGACAAATACTTCCTCGTAACTGTTAACATACTTTGAAAATCAATTACAGAAAAATGAGAGAATTTGCAAAGGATATATATTACAGATTATTAAACTTCTGATGCCATAAAACCATGGATTCTGGTTTGTCTGATGTTTTACTTTCTAATAACTCTAATAATTCATATCTTTGTGATAGAAAATGTGATAAGGTTTTAGATATTGATTTGCATAGTTTTGATCTTTACCTCTGTAAATTTGCTGAGCAATAAACTTTAGCCACAGAAAAGGCATTTACACAATATTTGGGTATAGGATTATTAAACTGAGGAGTACAAGTAGCAAAAATCTAGTTAGAATGAATAACGTGAATCATAGAACTCCTTTGTCTGAAGTCATTAGTTTTTAGTCTTAGTTTTTCATTTTTAGGTTGCAGTATTTCTTACCTAGCTAGTGTTTTTTGATGCATGTAAAACTAAAAGAATTTGATATGATTATACATTTACAGCAATATGAAAACTCACGTCCATCTTAGATTACCCATATATACAGTATGTGTACCAATATTTTGTAAATCTAGCGTAGTGAGCTTCTTACGACATTGCCTTATCTTCCTGAAGGTATCTCTACCTTAAGGATCTCTTGTTTTCGAATACGAAAAACATCAAAATTACAAGATCCCAAGGGCACTATGGTTCCTTGCTTGTAAGAAATATTTACAAGGGAGCAGCACTGTCCTAAAATTGTTAAGTGGTCTGATGAACACACAATATTATTGCCAAAAATATCTCAAATCAATCGTTGATTCTTTTGAGAACCTTTTGAGGACCAGGTGACTGATATGAGCAAGAGTTGGCCTTGTTTACAGAACTCACAGAATCATCCTAAATGTACTTATTACGAATTGTAACTAAACCAAAGGAACCTTGATCTGTAATAACTTCGCACAAAGGTTGCAGAGGAGTCAACTTATGGACAATTTAGATCAGAATATGGCCACGAAAATTCAATTAATCAACTTGAAAGAAACTAATACAGATCACTGGAGGCCAACCTCGCTGATTACAAAAAGCAACATGACAAGTCTGTACTACCATCCTAAGTGTACCATCCATACTTATTAAAAACAAAAACCTGACCTCTGATACCTTCTCACACGAATGTCGCACAGGGGTGAACCATGGACCTTTGAGATCCGATTATGGCCACGAAAATTCAAATAACCAAAGAAACTAATAAAGGTCACCGTAGGTCAACCTGAGGTCAAATGTCACCTAGATGCGGGTCGACTACTGGATTGCAATAGCGTAACTCCCAACCTTGACGGACATTTTGTTCTCAAGTTATTGCAAAATACTAGTTTTTGACCACTAATTGACCTTTGTTGACCTTCGATCACATGACCGTTACCCCATTCACAACTACTCCCAAAGTATCAACCATGTCGGACCCTGTCAATGGGAGTTATTGCTGTTTTCAATATTTTGGTTTTTGACCTCTAACTGACCTTTGGTGACCTTCACAGGCACCAAAGGTCCAAATTTCCCTTGTTGAGTGTACCAAAGCAAGTGTCACAGACGCACACACAGACACACACACATTCACATGCCGACCTGACTACAAGGGTTCCTTTTGCTAAAGCAAGGAACCAAAAATGATCCAAATCCGAATCTTTCTGATGTTGAACTTGGTTAACGGCAAATGATGATTCTTTATTTACTTTAATTGTCACGCGTGTTGTATGAATGCTAATAACACATCCAACAGCATAAAATGTGGGGTGGGGGGGGGGTGTTATATGTTAACCTATGTACATAGAATGACATCATACGAAAAACACTTCCATCGCTTAATTTAACTCTTTTTTTTTCCACATCAAAGATGACAAACTGGTTATGCATCAATATATCGGTCCTGAAAGCCTTACCTTCACTAAGAATCCAAACCAGATGATGAGAGGCATAAAACTCACAGACGATTTTGTGAAATAGTCGTGCTTTTATCTCATATCGGTACTGGTCAAAGCAAAAGACCTCATCCTGTGCCAATATCCCGAGATCAATGTAGTAATCATAGAACTTTTGTCCAAGTTCTGAAACTAAATATGTCTTCTTCCATGTCAGCTGCTGTTTCTTCTGCTTGAGGCCATCAAAAGCAATACGGTACAGCTTAGCTAGTTTCCTTTCAAAAGCAGGCACCTCAGTATTAGCACCTTTCTTACTTTTCATATGGTTATGAAAGCATCTTATCAGATATTTGAAAAACCTCGTTAAGGAGCTAAATACCTTGTTATTTGGTTTATTGTGAACTATGGAAGCAGCCATAGTAAACAAGAGAGGGACCTGACAGAGATCTCTTAACACGGGGTTTCTCTGAAGCTGCTCTTCGATCCGATCTGCCAACTGGACATCATTATCCATCACCTTCAGGACATATTTTCGACGTTCAGTCACCCCAAACCCTGTTAACCTGATACGTTTTTTCTCGGGATGTAAATTAGGCGGGAGGTTCAATGTCCTGGTAAGTATCATGACAACCATCTCTTCAAACATTTTCATCTCAATGATGGAGGAGATATCTGTTTTGGTGTCATTCTTGTCAGGATACTCGTTATAACTGTCAAATATCATGACAACAGACTTTTTGTATACTTTGAGGATCTTCTCAATACAAGCTTCATCCATGTCCTCATCTTTGGGCACTATGAACTTCTTTATGGCAGTGTATATAGACTTTACACCTGCCAGTTGCCTCAACTGGAGGTATATTAGTATGTCTACATCTTTGAGAGGAGATGTAGGGCTCTTGGTGCACCAGTCATAGACATACTGTAATGAAAGTGTTGATTTCCCGTACCCAGGTTCCCCCTCAATAATCTTTCTCTTTGACTTAGTTTTGGGGTTACTCAGAATTTCGTTGTAAGATTCTAACGATTCTAGCACATCGGGTTTTTGCTTGGAATCACCCTCCTGAGCCACGTAGTAAATACCTTCCTCAACAAATATACTGTCAATACTACGCTCTATCATGGAAGGAAACAACTTTACTGTTCCGTAATGCTTTTGATAGGCTATTTTCGAGAACTTGATGAGATCACTTTTCTTTTCTGAGAAATATGAAAGAACACAAAGAGGTTAGGACACTTTAAAAGTTACATTCACACATTGTGAACATACTTTTGAGACAAACTTAACATTAGTTGGGTTCAAGTGAAATGGGGGTGCAGTATAAGTATGAATTTGAGCTTACATAATGTTAAATTTCAGTCACCAAGTATGTCTAGCGTACTTGGTAAATATTTCTATTAGTGACGTAACGTCAAATCATGTAATGGGTGACCGTTTTTAATAACAAAGTCAACATCTTTTTAAAACACTGGTGGACATAGATAATTAACTGAAATTGTCTTTAACTATGCTACTTTTACTAACATTCTCATTAGAGCGGAGAAGAATTCAAAGTAGAAGGCGTCAGCTATTCAAATGGAATAACATATGCATGATTTTAGTTAATCTTATAGCAACTTTTGCGTTTTGTCGCCGTGTTCCCTTCATTTTGACATGTCTATCAAGTTTTTTACCTGTATTCATCACAAAACAGCAAACTAAGATATTAGCTAAGTGTATAGAAAACCAGAGTTTGGCTCTAAATTCGTGTCGATTCTCTATTGTCTTAAAATGGTGTAGGTCTATGTTGCTGGAGCACACATGGTGGATTGTAGCTAGCACTTTGATTGGAACGGATGCTTAGGCTTATATTACCTTTAGGCTTGCTTCTTTCGATACGAATTAGTACAGGGATAAACAAACATTGATATGCATGTTTCTGCTAAAGACAAACTAGGAGGAGGAGTACCATTCAACATAAAAAAAAATGTCAAAATGTCAAATATTCCAACTTTTCTTTGTTGGCACAGGAGGACATTGGCTGCTATAAGAAAATGAATTTTTGACCATTTTCATTCTGACTCGTAAACTCCTACCATGATATATAAACAAGTGCCATTCAGAGTAGTTTGAAATGTGCTTACTTTCAACGAAAACGCCCAACGTAATGAATAAACAAGTTCATAATAAACGCTTAACTGTCTGACAATTATTAAGGAGATCATACACGAAACGTTATTTCATTCATAAACTTTGAATACCGCTGCAGCAAATTTTTTACCTTTTATTTATGTCGTTCGTTCGTTTCAACTTTGTTTCTATATTATTTTCATATTTTGCGTTACATAATTCCTGTTTCATGTCGCTCATTTGAAGTTCATTTTTTGTATTTACAAAAGCCGCTTTTCTCTTCAAATCCAAGTCACCGATCTTTTTTTCAGAAAATAGAATGACTGAATATATGGGGACTGATTATTTTCTAGTTGTGTGACTTTTCTCTCTTGCTTCAGTGACTTTAAGCATGAAATTAATATGAAGAACATATGATTACCTTCAAAACAAAGCTCCTGGACTTTGCGTGGAAAAACTTTTGTATTCTCTCAGCGAGACCAGCCAGATGTAATTTTTGTAACATGTTCACAAGACCTAAAATTCCAGTAAGAGCTTAAACTCCTCGATTCTCCAAAAGATCCACCATGTTTCAAGTTTGTGTTCTATAATATTTTCATATTTTGTGTCCTATAATTTCCTATGTCATGTCGCTCATTTGAATTTCATTTTCTGTATTTACAAAAGCCGTATTTCTCTTCAAATCCCTATCACCGATGTTTTCAAGAGAATAGAATGACTACATATATAGTGACTTATTATTTTCTAGCTGGATATGTACAGTTGCCTACACTATACGATCTCATTATTATGAAAAGTTAACTATATTTCCAGATTTTGGCGGTATATCAACAAAGATAGGACAGAATAAAATTGAAGGCAAACACATTGGGTTGCCCATTGAATTGTTCATTAGTAACAGCCTGCTGTCTAGCCAGTACTAAAATAATACTCACACGGCACTCGCAAGTCCGGTTAGAATCCAATGGCCGAATAGGATCATGAATGTAAACAAAGCAGTGGATAACCAATATCTGGGCCTTCAAATTAAGTCTTGTCAATCTTTTCGGAACAACCACAATTAGGGGCAACAAGCCGCTACAGTATATCATAGTGATGTCACGGTAGGCTGGCTATCAGTTCCAAATGGTATGGAAGGCTTCTTATTGTACAGTTTTGCTGAACATAAAAGCATGTTGTAGAAAACACAAGGTCCTTAAATTGAAAACAAAATATCTGCTCTTCAAAAATTGTTTTCTAGGCTGTTGTCTACTAGCATAGTACTGTTGGTACCAGATTTTGGAGTATGTTGTACTTCGACCTCAAGGACCATCATAAAATAAGTATATTCTGAAAATTTGAAGAGCATTGCTTCAAACTTTGTTTAATATTCACACAGTTTTTAAATTTGGCAATTTGTCACCACCGTGGCATTTTCTTAATTTTTGAGGTCTGATTTCTCAGCAGTTAAACATCCTTCTACCTTCTCCTTCCAGATGTCTATATATTATATCCTATAAAATGGGCAATACATAATTAAGGCTATAAAAATATTATCTTGTGGAGTAAGGTCAACTTACTTGACAGTGCCAAAATATTCAATGTTTGTATTTTTCCCTATTAAATGTGCCATAATAAGTTATAAATTGCTCCTAAACTATGGCTTCAAGATACTTAATTTGTTCAGAGATTATATTTTCTAGTCCAAACAACACAACATAATGATTACAATGGTTCTCTGCAATATATTTTTCTGTCATGCAGCTCTAAAGTTACTAATTCATGCTGTGATTCAACAGGAGGAAGGATTTATTATGCCGATTTTTTACCAACTTAATCATGTTTTCCGAGATTTGACACGGAATGACCCAATTACATGGTTGGCTCATAATTGACGCACTTAAGGATTTTAGATCACTCAACTGTATTCGTTAATCATATGTAGTTCATCAAAAATGTTATGATCTCATAAAATGTATTGTTCTGTGCCAATATGCAGCGTACAATTGAGCAGAATTTGACCAAAAATGTCTGCTGTGTCAAGTTCTTTCATACCCCTAAATTGACACATTCGTCGATAAGCTAACTGTAGTGTAGGCCTAAGTATACAACCATTGACTTTAGCTGCTGTTTATTTGCTATGCTTTGAGCCTCTAAGCCCAGCCAGGCCAGGTCCCAGAGAGTAGTGGTATTATATTAAGGTAATTTTGGTTATTTATAGAGAGTAAGATTACCAAATGCCAAAACAATTCTGCAACACGGGGGGGGGGGGGGGGGG
>JAIPMN010185612.1:0-11351 GCA_020650975.1 Apostichopus californicus
TATATTATAATTATGAAAGTTTTCCTCCCCACTGCGTACATTTATATAGGTTAACAGTGCACCAACGGGCTACAAGAACACACACTACAAGTTTACCCCTAATACAAAACATAATAACAGATAATGTGGTATATAACTCCTCTAATTTGTATCGTAAACTTACCTGGCGAGTGCACAGAGGTCACTGACATTACGAGATTGAATATAGATATGATTCACGAAGTATCAACAAGTAGGCAATTCATGCAATTGCAAATTTAATCACATTTGTGTATATACGACCAACATGATGTCATCACTCTTGACTCACGCAAGTTTGAAGTAATGACTCCATGAACTTTGACACTTTACACTATTTGTCGTGTGGCACGTGACCATCATAACCAACGGAACCATTTGAAAGAACAGAAGCAAACCCCATTCCCTAACAGGGGTTACCAGAAGATAACAAATTTGATAGAAACGCACGACTCAACAACTTTGCAAAGTAGCTGCAACTCTGAATAGTTCGAGTTAATCTGGATTTTTTGGGTGGGTTTGAACCAGGAACCTAATCAGTACACCATGCCTTAACCTTTGATTTGCCATAGGCAATTGCTGTCAAGTGCGACAAATTTATTTTTGGTAATACCTCAATCTTGAAAACAGTAGGGTTATTGACTGAATAACAAGTAAGTTCGAATAACAGGAAGGGGACGCCGTCGAAGCCGCTCCATCAGGGTTTGCGGAGCCGAAATTTGTGGTGACTTTTAAAGGTAAGGCCAAAACAATTGACGAAGGTGAAAAACATGATCATATGATATATTATGCTCTTTAGGCTACTTGTTTATATAGCACGGTGTGATGTGCTTTTCATTAGGTTTTCGTCATTATCCATACTAAGCAATTTTTCTCCCCTCCTCTCCCCTCCCCTAAGACCCTTCCCCAGACGGACGTCATCAAAAGGTTTTGCCTCACCCACACTCTTCAATTCGAATTAATAATAGCAGGTAGAGCCTTTGTGGTGTTATGAAACGAAGGCTTGCTATGCATCTATCTTACTAAGTGTGCCCCACATCCCCCCCCCCCCCACACACACACACAAACGAACAATGTGTTTTACATTCAGGCAGAGGATCCCATTGTTTTTGCCATAGCTTGAATCAATATACACTCAACAAAACAATACCTCCTAACAATAGAATTCTTCTGAGGACTTGAAATTCCATTGTTCAAATCACACTCTGAATGCAAAACAAGTGCACCAAACACCCACACTTTGGTTCAGTTCCTGCGTGCATCTATGTTTATCGATGCTATATTTTTTTTATACCAGGAGGCTGACTGAGTTCAAACCGAAGAAACAAAACTTTAAACTTGAGTCTTCAATGATTATGCAATATTTAGATGCATTCTGATCCATTATGGGCGATACATTATCATAACAATGGAAAGTTGAAACATGAAGAAATATTAGAGCATGACTGCAATATAAACCGAGTTAACATTCTTTTCATTATCATGCTGCCTCATCCTTTTGTCATGTACGTAACTGAATCATATGCTATTGTTCCAACTGTTCAAGAACAATAGGCAATTGTCCTGGGAAATAGTGCACTTTTCCAAAATACAATTCACAGTTAATTAGTTTAAAATGTTTCAAAAACATTAAAGTGAACTGTTTCATATCATACATGTGTTATGCATATGTTAGAAATGAAAGTCCACCTTGTTGACCATAGTCAAGCTAACTGAAGCAGTAAAGAAGGCAAAAATAAAAATATATTGCAACAAAATGATTATAATGAGTACACACTTTACTTGTGTCATTGTTTTACTCTTAAATTTCTTCTGCTTTACAAATGAGAGCAAATTGAGTAAATGTTAAAATAAGAAAGTTGTTGCCGAAATATTTCCTTTAAAACTTGAAAATTTACTCTAAAACTAATGAATTGGTGCATGACTGATAATACGTACAGATGATCTACACACTTAAATATTTCTCATATATGAAAAGAATGCGAAATATCTGGGACCTATTGACCCAAAGCTTAAACATGCATAATAATTCCTGGTTGAGTGGTAGGGAAATTGTCAAATTTACACCATTATGGTCTTCATAGACTTTCGTAAAATAGTTGAGGAGAAAGTAAAAGAACCCTTTTGATCCTGTCCACATTAATTTTTCACAGATCATATCAAGTTTTCAATTGCTATGCAAGTAAGGTTACAGGATAAATTATTCCAAAATATTAAACATCACATCATAGTTAATGAGAACACTATAAGATTCTAACAAAGTTACTTCTAGTTAGGATGGAGAACAAGACACAAAAATACCAGCAATTTTAATCAGACATTTCAAGAGAATTACTTTAAAAAATGAATATTTCATAACGTATGCAGTAGCTTAATGAATTTACTCATTATCAGTCTGTTTATTAAGTTACTTTTGGCTTGAAAATGGAGTAACAAAGTCAAAAATAGATGTAATTTCAGAAGCCTAAAAGAAGCTTTTGAGCAATGTATCTGATAAATTGAAGTGAGGTGTGCCGAGTTCAGTCTTTGTCCCTTAATAAGGGCATTTATATATCATCTTTACTGTTTACAAGTTTTAAATACTCTTGTTTGCAGATATCTCCAATGTTTGTATGAATCATTTATGCTGCAGTGGTATACTTCTTTTTAGATTCAGCAATTCGCTTTAATTTTTAAAAGCACAAAAAGAAAAAGAAAAAAAAAGAAAACAAAGAAGACAGAATCAACTCATGGGAAGAGTATTTCGAAATTGGGTAAAGTAAACAAATGAAAAGAGATACTAACGCTCTTTAAATACATCTTGAA
The DNA here is from genome assembly GCA_020650975.1 of Apostichopus californicus. NCBI lineage: Eukaryota > Metazoa > Echinodermata > Holothuroidea > Aspidochirotida > Stichopodidae > Apostichopus > Apostichopus californicus. Next base: position 2,824 of record JAIPMN010185612.1, read on the forward strand.
TATTCACTAACCAAATATTAAATATTCACACACTCACATATCATAAAATTCAAGATTGACAACGTCTGCAAGCTTTAGTAAACTTTTCGTGATGAATTCTTTGGGAGTGATTTCAGGTTACACGTGCATTTAAAGACTATAATATGAATGTTTGAAAGTTCTTCCTCTCCATCTATCTCTCTCTCTCTGGTTCGTCTCTTCTCCTTACAATCTGTTTGCTGCCACTGCCTCTCCTCCTTCATGAAGCGGTATCTGTGCTTTCAGGAGCTGCGGGAAAAGAGTACATTTGCTCAGAATTGAGATCAGGTCTTGTCCTTGTTTTATTGAAGGAAAACCAAGATCTAATAATCTATAAATGTGTCTAAAACATATTGTCAGCAAATCGGTTTGATGTACAATTTATTCAAATAAGTTTGAATGCAACGTGGTATGAACCTCTTTGACATACTGCTAACAAGGCATGACCCTCTTTGACCCCTAGGAGTGGCTACTTCAATCAATCAATCAATCAGAAGACATTTATATAGCGCCAAAATCAACAAAAGTTGTTCAAAGGAGCTCAAGACAGTTACATGAAATTAATTACAATACACTTCTTGAAAAAGATAACATTTGAGCAGTTTCTTGAAAATATGAATAGTCTGAGCATCCTTGATGTGATTTGGAAGAGTGTTCCACTCTTTTGGTCCATAGCAGGAGAGTGAGCGATCTGCAAATGACACAGCATGGGTTCTGGGCACGATAAAGTGGGGAGAAGATGTATATGATCTAAGCTGTCTGCGTGGTGCTTGCAGCTGTAGTAAGTCAGATATGTAGGATGGCGACTGTTTATGGTGAGCTTTGTACACAAGAAGAAGAACTTTGAATTTAATGCGCTGTTGTATAGGGAGCCAGTGAAGAGCAATGAGTTCCGATGTGATAGAGTCATACTTCTTATGCTTGACAATGATGCAAGCAGAGGTGCGTTGGACATTCTGAAGTTTAGTGATTAGGGATTTGTTTACACCAATCAAGAGGCTGTTGCAGTAGTCCAACCTGGAGGTAACTAATGTGTGCACAGCTAGCTTGGCTGCCTCAGTAGTGAGCATTTTGCATGCACGACTAATGTTATTGAGATGATAATTAGCAGATCTGATAGTAGTTGTGACCTGTGAACTCATTGTCATACCGGAGTCGAACATAACCCCTAAATTTCTGACAGGGTTTGTCTGGACGGGAACATCAACACCAGCAACAGTTACTGAGGGCAGGTTGAACTTAACCAATTGGGCTCTAAACCCAATCACCATAACCTCAGTTTTGTCAGCATTGAGTTTCAGGAAGTTTGTTGACATCCATGCTTGCACTTTGGAAAGACAGTCTTCAAGTTTCGAAACTGCTTGCTTCACTCCCTCCTCAGATGTTGGACAAACCAAAACATACACTTGTGTATCATCAGCGTATATATGCAGATCTAGCCCATATTCGCGAACAAGATTTCCGAGAGGCAAAATGTAAATGGCGAACAGCAAAGGACCCAACACCGATCCCTGAGGCACGCCATACACCAAGTTCTGAACAGAAGAAAATTTGCCATCTACAAGAACACGATGAGATCGATCAGACAGGTACGATTTGAACCAGGTAAGCGGAATTCCATGTACACCCAGCAGATATTCCAAGCGATGTATAAGAACTTCATGGTCAATAGTGTCAAATGCACTGCTCAAATCAAGTAGGACAAGGATTGTTACTCCCTGTCTCTCCATTGCCCACAAGATGTCATTGTGAACCTTGATTAAGGCAGTCTCGGTTGCGTGAAACTGCTTATAGGCAGACTGAAGTGGCTCATGAAGTCTGTTCTCGGTCATGTAGTTGGTTAGCTGCTTTGCAACATACTGAATGACCGAACTATATGTCAAACTGACATCAAAGATTGCGTCGGAAGCATTATTAGGGTGATAGACTGATTTTCAGCGATAGTATTGTCTCCTTTCTTGAAAATTTGGTTTTTTAGCGGTTTTAAGAGCATCAGGGTACGTCCCAGAAGTGAAAACCCGGCCTATGCGCTATGTCACGTCCGGTTTTTTCACAACTATAGCCTACTGCCGGTCCGCGGTCGAAGGTCGTTCATGAGTGGTCATCATGGAGATTCGAGACCATTCAGACCAATGATATACTTTTCGCACATGTAATTTGTTTTCGACACCCAAAATCCCAGTGGGGGACGACTTGGGGGCGACAAGCTTTCATGGGGGGCTGTCCCCCCCCCCCCACGCCCCCCCCCCTTGGTTACGCCACTGCGCAAAAGTCTCCATTCATTTTAACATTTCGATTCAAGTCATCGATATTTTTTTCGACTGGATTAAAGTGATTAGCTCACAGCTGTAATTTCAATTGGTAAATTTCAACAAGTCAGTCCCGTTACTTATTATTGACCTGAGCTATGACTCGTTACAACACATGCAGAACAATAAATTTATACGTTAGGGGCGGGGGGGGGGGGTCTATAGCTATAGCCTGATGATTAATACACAAGACATGAAACCATGTGAAAGTCATTCGAAAATTAAACTTTTTCACTAAGATGATTACCTAATTAGCATCATGACGGTGACGGGAAATTTATTATAATTTCTCAAAATACTGTATAATTATGTCATTTATAATTATTTATGCCAGTCAAACCAATTCCTACTACTTTAAAACTGATTAAACATAATTCGTCAGCGATGTAGCGCAGGCAGTAGCCGCCATTTTGACTCGGTTCTGCAACCTCGATGAATTAATGACATACATTTGCAATCTTTTTCTCACAAGGAATTTGTCAGTTTATACCGATGAAACATGTTCTTTTTGTCTTTTCTTTTCTCACAGACTGACTGGGCTGTTGGTATAGAATAGTAGGTGTTTTCAAGACGATAAATAACGCCTCAGTTGATTCATACTATCTTAGACGGTCCCAAGTTACATAGCCTAGACTGGCCTATCTTTCATACTTACCAATGCGAACTTCTATCTCGTTATGTGAAAAGCACAGTGCGAGATACAGAATAAATCCTAGTTATAGCGCAGAACGGATCAATACACTCGATAAGCATAGCAGATTCAAAACTACTGCATGTGTGACATTTTGTCTCGCATTGGCGACTAAATACAATAGTCTCACTTCCATACTGTAGTAGTTGCCAAATTTAAGTTTTGTGTGTGTGTGTGTGTGTTAGGAAACTGGTAATTAAGTAACCTCACTAACGAGAAACCGGATTATCGAAAAACCCTTTTGTTCAATTGATAAACTGATTTTTTTCAATTAATGTTCATTGGGCTTGCCATTACTGTATACCTGTATTTTTTTTAACTGAACTAGCAAGTCCCCACCAAGTTAATATGTGTGATAAACTATGTTTAACGCAGAAAAACTGAGTTTATCAACTTGTTAAACAACATTCCTTTTTTTCAATCTGAAAACAGAGTCTTTGAAAAACTCGAAAAACTCGTTTTCGCTCGAAAAACCGAGTTTTTCGCAAGAACCGCATTATTTCGGGTGAAGTTCAATGGTCATTAATGGTCCAAACGTCAAAATATCAAAAGTATTTTCTCTTTTAGTACTTGACCTTCAACAGAGATAAAACATGCATGGTAGATTGACCAAATGATGAGTAAAATTGCTCCCCAAATTGGTATAGGTGCCGGAGCTTTGCAGAAGTCAAACCTTACGAAATTTCTTACGAAAAAGGTCAGGCCTCCATGACTTCTGAAACTTTTGCTGATTTGACTTCCCCATATGTAGAAGAACCTCCGGCTTAGGCACATGCAGTATGAAATCCAGCCAGATTTAGCTTGCAAACTACGCATGTGCTGCATATGTAATGCATCTGAAGGCAAGTAACCGCGGGGGGGGGGGGATTTTCCCTTGGTTTGCATGGTAATACTTGGCTTACGTATTTGGCTGCTCCTGAGATTTCCACTTCCTAGACGAAAGAAGTAGTCCTATGATTATGTGAACGCCTGGACAGTATATGCACTATTTCAGTTAGTTTTAGCTAAATGTATATATCATTTCCTCTGATCTCATTAGTAGTGTGTAACCTCAAGATTGTAGGCACGTATTATAAGAAAGGCGTTCAAAAAGAGCACAAGTTTTAGTTTAACCGCTCATCACGTATATATGCTCGATCGCGGATGCCATGACCGTTCACGAGTTTTGATAGAATAACAAGTTTCATTGTTAGCCCTTATATCAGTGCCCTAACAGTAGTGTAGCCAGCGGACGACAGGGGCAGAGTGCACGCCCCCCCCCCCCCACAGAAATTTAGGGGGACGTGATGGGCGACCGTGAAAAATCAAAGGGAGCAAAAAAATAACCTAAATCTATTTGAACCTGGGGGAGGGGTGCTACTAAAGAAAATGTAATGAACGGTCACCTCAAAAATATGTGCGCTACGCGCGCGGTTGCAGTGTCTATCTGAGTGGCCATGTATTTTGTATGTTTAATTTTCTTTCAATATGTGATATAACTGGATGATTTTCGACCGCGCAGGCGCGCACCTTATTTTGCCGTTCTTTTACTCCAAAATTGGTAACGTTTTGTACCGAAACAAAAATGTAGTTTAAAAAGATTTGCATATATAACCCCTTTTCAAAATACAAAAAAAAAATCAAATGTGGAGGCGGACACCCGCTCCCCTAATTCCTCTCAACCAGGACGGCGATCCGCCGCTATGTGGCTGAAAATGGGGACAGAAAATTGACTTTGCCGCCTCCAGAAACCTGGCATAGCCCCTGTGCCCTAATGTTTTAACGAAGAAAATTGAGGTAGTCCCCTAAATGGCCCACCCACTCAGTATATGTGGCCCCGCCAGTAGTTCCCTTTTTGACATAATTTTTGAAATAATAACACAAACCTAACAATTAGTTTACAACAAAATTCCCCCTATGGCATCCCCATAGCATATATAGGCTATGGCTACCATCAAAGTGCCCTAGCGTGATTTTGTATCTTCAATTACCAGTGTAAAACAATGAATAAAGCAGAGCCTTATAAAGTAACGTAAAGTCCTAACCCCTCCACCCCCCCCCCCACCCTTCAAAGTGATTTGACTGAATACATTTGCCAAACTTATCTTTTTCTTTTTTGAAGTGCATATTTCAAAACAGAGAATGTTAAGATGCAACTTACAAGGGAAGTACCATTCCGGGGAGGCAATTTTGGTAAACATTTTCTTGATACACTACGCGCCAACCTATGATAGTGTCATGATGACAGCTTTTAGGAAATGACCCAACTACTAAATAAAAAATCTTAAAAAAATGTCCTGCCGTAAAGACGCACATCAACAAGTATCATTATATATGCGCTATTTGTATACGATACATACCATGTTTTTGGATGTTCCTCAACTGCCCCCTAGGGCTTCCACCGAGGCTACGGCCATGAAGTATCTTTAGGTTATAGGTTTTTGTGTTTCCGATAAAGTGAATGCATGCATGTGCCCAGTTCTGTACCCAAGATGCCCAGTGCACATACCCAACAGTGCATTTTAAATGTACGTGTATGCTCCGTATGTGTGCATGTTATAGGTATCTATATATTTATTCTTGTGTGAAAATGTTTCCGTTTTGGTATTCTCAGTACTTTTTCGCCAAAGTTAAACTTCGACTATTCCAGCTTATGCACTAAAGGCTCAGTGAAAATGACAACGTTCTATGCAATTTTCATCTCAATATTCATTATTTTTATTGAAATATCTGTCGTTAAAAAATTTGAGCTGAATAAAATTCGCCAGATTTTTTAACGAGTCCGTAGATTCTACAAAACTTCAATCAAAATTTGCAAGCCACGCCAAACAGATCATGCGCCAATCAAATTTATCGGCTATGTTAACGACCGTTAGGCCTAGGACTTTCACTTTCGTGGCTAGTGTCACGACTATGCTTGACGCAAGTCTAACGGCTATCGTGCAGCTGGATAAATTTACTGATGAATATTCATATGTTGTCTGTTTTGCTCACGAAGTTTGCCATAGTAACATTCGACATTCTAGTATGCTTTGTTTAATTCACTGACTGCTCCACGGGCATCAATTGAATTTGTGTAAGTCTTTGTTTAGATTACTTTGCATAAAATGCAGATAAAGGGTCGGAATGAATAGGCCGGGTAAGCAGGTCAGGGCGTGGTATTCGTATTTGGTACTATACTTGGTGCAAGGGTGCTGGGTGCACCACAGCAGTTACTTGTTGCAGTTGGACACGATGTCCGTTGGGCGACGTTAGCCCGCAGTACTTCGCTATTTTACTATATTATATGTAGGGGCAACTCTAGTTCCCCGCTGATGAATTGGTGGTTATATATATATATCTTGTCATATATCGTAAAGGACGTGCCGATACCTGCAATAAGCCGGAAACTGACCGAATTCCGTAAGTGTCTCATTTTCTTATGTGTGCTAAGTCAGACCTTACTTTGCAGTAGAGGGAACGCAATTAGTCGTATTCTTGTTTCTTATTTGAGTGTAGCGAAGCCGGAATATGTAAAAGATTGGAAAGCACGTATAAAATATATTTTTGAGAAGTTTGTTAGTATCGAATGTCTGTACAGGGAGGGCATATTGTAAATAGGTGATAAGTGTTAAGAAGGTGTAAAATATATGGGATCATACAGTGAGATCAATGCATGTTTGATATGTTTCCTATGGCAGATGTAACGTCATATTTGTGTGAAATATTTGTTTATGCAATGCGTACATTTTACGTTTTGTTTCAGGGTTTTTGCCCCTGGTTACGAGGAGTGAATAAGGCTATCCATAGTAAAGAAACACGCCACCCGAGTATTTATGTTGTCTAGTCGAGCCGTTTTACCTTACCCGTGACAGCTAGTCTGTCTTATGTCCATACTCTTGAATAGTATCTTTCTCTCGGTCTTACCCAATGTAGCTTGCGACATTGTGTCATTTCCTTCCATTGCAATGAATGAACAGGTGTTTTCAAATGTTTCCTCTGTGGAATTGTAAAACGTGGACGATACGAGTATAGGACTGTGTTTTGCACATAAACCCCATCAGGGGCCCGAAGGCGGGCCCCTGGACCCCAAACGATAAAGGCTTTGCGTCATCATCATTCTTTCTGGAGCCTGGAAGCCTTAAATTTGGAGGATTGAAAGTGATTTAAGGTATTTTAGAAAATCTTGGGTGAAACAAGAGATTCCGCGGACAGCTGGCAGATGGGTTGGGGAGCACTATGTAAACCTTTGAGCTCTTCTAGCTCGAAATCTGAACGGTCATTGTGGCAAAATATTGAATGTGATATGATAGCCCAAGCCATCAGCTGTTGACTGAAAATCAGCATATTCATGGCTTAAAATTTAACTGCTTAGTATAGCAATTGATTTTTCAGGAGAGACCTTCCATGATTTCACGCTTCAGTGATTTCTGTGGTAAAAATATACATAAATACGGCTCTGACCGCTAGCACAAAGCCACTGTACGGCCATGGGAAGCCGTCCGCCATTCCAAAAACAAGCTGTTCACAAGCTGTATGACCTTAAGCTAGCTTAAATTAAAACAATGACATTTATCTTACCTTCATATCACAAATTCCGTGCGAATATTCCTAAGGACTTTAATCCGGTATTGAAATGGTGACACGTACGTTAATTTTTTTTTTTTGATCCATAGAACAGATTATATTAGCCTACAGCCTTAAATATTGCTAATAATCTACTTTTTCAAGATACTAATCCACATAGAAATGTTCATTTTTATTGGCACATAGCGGTGGATCGCCGTCCTCTGCGAGGGGAATAAGGGGCTGTCCCCAGTGGCGGAGCTAGGGGTATTGGTCAGGGGGGCGAGAATGGTCTGTAGGGGCGCTTTCGACACTATCTAAGCGGAGCGCCACCATTGGTTGGCGCGGAGCGTACAGAATTTTTTTGAGTAAAGATACACTCTAGATCGTCGGAAATGACCCTTTCCGGGCCTTGCTAATTTGCAGAAAAACGAAGAATAAATAGGTGTTATCGCCATTTTGTCAGAAAATTACACCAACAAAATGTGGCAAATGTCAATAGGTAGATGAGAGCGCAATAAAAAAGTCCATAATCGCAAATAAGTAAAAAGTGGTAAAAAGCTGAAAAGGGCGCCAGCAGTCCATTTGAGTCCGTCAGGGGGGGGGGCATCCGCCCCCCCCCCCTGACTGTATGGACGCTCCGCTACTGGCTGTCCCCATCTCCTTTTGAAGTTTTTCCAAAAGGGCTTATATGCAAAACTGTGCTATAATTTCCATTTCTTTCAGACTACATTCGTGTAATAAAATTTTCCTTTGTTTGGTACAAAACGCTACCACCTTGGGGGTAAAAATTGCAAAAAAAATTGGAGAATAGAGAACCGTTGATAACTTCGGAATAACCATCTCGACTATACGACAAAAGTGTGCTTCTTAGCATACAATTGATTCGCCTCGTCTGGTATTATCGAGTTCACACATCTGAAAATCGTCGCTCACAGTGACTTTCCGCAACAGACATTGGTCTATAGTTCTCATCACATTATCGT
>JAIPMN010185622.1:0-25195 GCA_020650975.1 Apostichopus californicus
TAAGATGCAATTTGGTGCTCCAAATGAGATTTTTTTCTCATTTGGAAATGAAAAAGGGGTTTTCTGACTTGCGGGGGGGGGGGCGGAATGATACTTCCGCCCTATCACATTTTTCACTGGGGGGCTGGCGCCCCCTCCCCCCAGCCCCACCGGTTCCTACGCCCTTGATATATTTGTATATAAGGACAATCTTAGTATTCAATGCAGGACATTTAATTTCTTTATCCTCTACTATAAAAGGCACAAAAAATGATTGAAGTTTCTATAAGTTTTCTGAATAGCGCCACCATTTATCTTCAAACTTTGAACCAACAAAACACTGCACTATATATATATCGCGCGCTTAGTCCAGAGCCTAGGCACATACCTTTACGACTCTGGCTTAGGCCCAGTACTATAGTCTGAACAATATCTTCCCTATCCCTCCAGTCAGTACTAATTAGGTCTACATGACGGCTATTTACCACATTTAAGTATCCGATTGATTCTATAATCAAGGTAAGTAAGCATATTGTGTAGGCCTAGTCTACTTAGCCTAGGCGTAGTTATCCTACGGAAAGTGGAAATAAGTCAAACGTACTTTAGCCGTTACTACCTGATTCTTAGGCTAGGATGAAAACCTAACGCATGTATAGCCTATGGTTACACTTACAGACTACAGTATCGCCGGGGAAAGGCATAGGGTAGGCCCAACGTTAGCTACAGTATGCAGAGGGGAAAGTTCAACACTTAAAAATCACATCAGTGCATTCTGTTATAGACCACAAACAAAAAAATTCAAAATCACTCAACTGCACGCGTTTTTCTGATGTATCGTTCCCAGGAATAAAATGATCTCAAAATATGTATTGTTTTGTGCCTAGGCTACACAAGGTACAATTGAGCAGAATTTGACCACCAAATGTCTGTCGTGTCAAGTTCTTTCATATCCCTAACTTGACACATTCGTCGATTTAAACTAACTGTACTGTAGACAAGTGTAGGCCTAAGTATACATCCATTGACTTTGGATGCTGTTTGCTATGCTCTGAGCCTCTAAGCTCAGGTCCCAGAGAGTAGTGGTATCATAGGAGGTAATTTGGTTATGCTATGTTTAGGAGTAAGATTTCCAAGTGCCAAAAGACAACTGGGGCGAGGGTGTTAAAAGCTTAAAAGATAAGCATATACCAAGAATGGATTAAAACTCATCAAATATGTAATTCTGCTTGGCTGCAAAAAGTTTAGGTTGCCTGCTGTATCATTGCTAGAAATATTTGAAAGTGCGTCAATTAGGAAGGTGCGTTAATTATGAAACCTTTACTACTAGTAGTATAGTCAGTATTGCTAATTTCGGAACACTGCGAATTTCGGACACCCCTAAGAAATGCATGACACCCTACAGGAAGAGCCAAATTTCACCAACAAGTACGAAGCTACAGTTATTTTCTCTCCAAAATGACCTGTGTGCAAGTAAATACTTACATATTTGTCAATAAAATGACGGAGATCTATGAAGTCTGTTATAATTACTGAAAGAGCAACTGCGCCACCAATTTTATCACCAGCGCCACACTGTAGGCCGGGTGTCCGAATATTCGCAATACTCGAGCAAAGAAATACCAGTTCCACAATCACAAGAATCTTCGTGGAATACAACGTGAAAACAGTTTGCAGGAAAGAAAGTTTGGCCGTGTATCGTACTATAACATACTTCTCCCACCATATCAAGTATATTTTCAGGTGATTTATACCAAATAGATATGGTTTTGGGGTGTTTTAAGGCTTAGGTGTCCGGAATACGAAGTGCCCATGCTAGTACTAGTGTAGGCTTAACTGCCCAAGGCTTACATAATGGGGAGAGGAACTAGCAGTAGTTTGATTACCTGTGTTACTGTAAGAATTTGAAGTTTCATTCATCACTTCAGTCACAAGAATGGGTGTGTCAGTTACTCAAATAAGCCTAGGAGTACTGATCGAGTAGCCCACATCATACATGTGACTTTGAAATGAAAAGTTTGTGAATTGTTTGATCATTAGTTAGGAGCTGCTTGGGCTATTGCAGTTACATCCTTGCTTAAACTCTTTATTTGTATTCAGCTTCAGGCCAATTCTCTTTTTCTCATATGCTGAAAATTGATCAAAATTTTAAGAAATGTTAGTTCCTGATTGTTACAGTCACCGTCCCTTAAAGGCATTGAAGACTGCCCCCAAACCGCGTGCGGCCATCTGAAAAAGTTAACTTTCTGTTGCTTGCAAGTGACGTTTTTTTTCGTGTCGCTACAAAATGCAGACAGTAATGAAACTGATACCTTAATTGTTATCTTTAGCTAGACCTGAGATGTCCATCGCTGTATCGTTTGTATATTGTGCTGTAGGTATTGAAAGCAGCTGTATGTACTGACTGCACTAGTGTCTAATTACCGACGGTATAGCAAGCTGTGTGTGTATTTTTTTGGTATCGATGGTGGTGTTTAACACTTCTGTTACACCTCATTCGAAACTAGGTCAAATTAGACGTTTCTTTTTGCGCGAGTCTTCACACCCTTTAAGGATTGTTCGTTGAGCAATGTGTTAGTGGCTGCCGTATCGGCGTCCCACACGTTTCTTTCCAAAGAGAAATTTCATGTCTTGTTATGGTTTTACCATGGCAACGATAGTCTGGTCTGAAGAAGTTACTGTAATAAATTAGTGGTTTCAGTCCCAAAGGGAGACATAAGGTATTAATTTGATATGTTGTTAATGGTAACTTGAGGGTCACAAATGTTTGATAATCTATTTACTGTGGCTCTGTGTATTATATTATCGTAGGCCGGTCGAAATGTGCACTCGCTCTCTGTAGTATTGCATCCTAATCATGTTCATATGTACAGTAGGCTACAGTGTGTAATACGTTGTGCCCTCCGCTATAACTGCAGTGTGTTATTAAGGCCTAGGTAAGCTCATTGTTTTGGGGGGTCAATTCATATTGTTTACTGTGTGTGCTTATGCACTGTAGATTCATGTCCCGTAGCCTACGTATTATCAACGTATAAACTTAGCATCTGTTGCAACTTCACTGTATGAATGCTCAGGTGTCAGTGAATCTTATTGGTTGCATTTTAATCTTGTTTTTTTCATAATTGTACTTGAACTACTCACTAACTACTTTGCCTTTAGAGTGCCGATATGAGTGTATTGTGTTGCATAATTTATTAAGGATTTCAGGTTAGAGTGGTTTCATGTACATCACTTTAATTTCCTTATAAAGGTTAAGATTGTTGCTTCTCATTTTCAGTTTTGATGGTTTAATGGTTAGAGCAAATCAACATAAACACCTTGACCTGTACAACAAGATTAATTATTTTCTTGGCTGCAGCCCACTAAACTGATCGTTTGCATTATTTACCCATCTAATGTAACCAGGCTAGGCCTAGAGGCTATCATGGTACCTGTAGGCTGTAGGTGATCTCTTGTGTCAATGTGTGTATCTTTCATCACCAGCGTGTCACTCACATTCTGAAAAGGGTAATTCAAGAGAAATTAACCTAAGTGAGACGCCAGGGAATATTTTAATGTTAACATTTTGTGTTGTAGTTTTGAAGGCTGTCAGTTTTGATCTGTGATATAACATGGTTCCTGTGTACAAAAACTGTGATACATCTTTACACTTGTAATTGTATAGCAACATCAATGTTTTACATAAATTTTTTTAATGTGATACCAGATAAGTTATTCCCATAAAGCCATGTCCTTTACCTCATGTATCTACACCTTGCTAGCCTAGCTAGGCTACTTTAAAAGTGTTTGTTTCTTTGGGTTTCTATGTCCTTTTTGTCAAAACTATTTATTATGTAAAGAGCAAAGCTGACATGAGTTTGGTGCCTAGCCTTACACTAGTAATATAGTTGATCAATTTGTTATTTGATTTACAATCAGTTTAGGTTAGGCATTCTCTTTCATTCATTCTGCATCTTCACTCAGAGCACTTAGTACAGCCCATGCAGAGCCCAGCGAGACATACATTTCTTTTACAATATGCCACAATAGGCTATAGTTGATGTCATGTACCAGGCAGAGTATGGCAGTAGTATTAGGAAGACAAAACCTACCATTCTCTGCAGAAGGTCTGTAGGCCCTAGTAGGCCTACATTACAAAGAAGTTGTTAACACAGACATGTATGTAGAGCACTTTGGGGCTGAGGCCATAGGGGTTGGTAGGCCTATAGTTGGTGTATTTAACACCAAGGAATGAGAATGTTTACATTTAAGAGCAGGGGAGGGCACGGTTTCGAATGAATGGGCCAGATATAAGGAGTGAAAAATTGACTGGGCCGCACCTAACTAACGACCTAGTGTTGATTTCAAACCTTTGATTCCGAGGACTTTCAAGCAATAGGTGTGTGTACTTAATCTGTATTCGCAAAAACAAAATGTCAATACAGTACAGTTGATAATTAATGGGTAATAGGCCTACCTAACAGCATCATTAGTGACGATAAATTCTAAGCAACTAGCTCGTTTCCTTTTAACTACTGTCATTATGATCAAATAGGCTAGGCTTACAAAACACTCAACTTTAAGATGACCATACTTTTCCCGCAAGTTCTGGAGACATGGTATTTATGTTGAGCTCACCCCCCCCCCCCCCCCCCTTTATCTCCCTTGTGTTGATATCAGGGGTGAGCACCTACATTGTACATTTAAAAGAATGCATTTTGAAGGTCTCTCAGTGTTTTGGTAATTGTTCTAGGATTTCAAATACCCAATGTTACAGCACCTCAACCAAGAACATACAAATCCAATAACAAAACATTGAAGGTAGATGAAGGCTTAGTATTCAATTTGGGGGACATTTTTAACCTGTATATGGCACATAAAATCTGAGGACTGCCCCTGATTTTGACCTCTGGTCACCTTAACAAACATGTCTTAGTCAACCCCTGTTAACAAACCAGACAAAACTATAGACAATGGAAATTCTAGAGTAAGAGTTCTAAATTTTGAAGTAAACTTTTAAAATTTCAGTTTTGCATACAACAAATATGAATAAAGGAAAGAGATGCGCAGGGTTGACAATGATGTCACCAACTTCCTACACTTTCATTCTCCCGTACAATGGAAGTTGGACTAGATACCTTACTCTTTAAACCATGGCATAATTCATGCCCCCATATCAGTCCCCAATATATCCCCTGCCTCCCAGACCCAGATCCCAGGTACCTCTAATTATGCCTGCTGATAACTGAAATCCAAACATCTAATATGTTTCTCAGATTAGATTAAATTGATAACTGTGCTTAATTAATCATATCTGTCATATTCAGTTTATTTACTTTGTTTTTCTTGTTTAATTTTTTATAGTTTTTTAATGTAACCTTAATTGGTGTTTGCATTGTATTAAGTATGACAACATAATAATTGATGACAAGATAAGACTGAACCAACACTAAATCCATATGTTTTATTTGCTTAATTTCCTCACTACAGATACCAATATGTAATCTGAATCTCAGGTTTTCCTTCAATAAGGTCCAACATTGTGACATCCTGCTCAAATCTGGTCTTTGCTTGCAACACCTCTCATCACTGGAGAAGATATCGATAAATGAGGGATCCGGGAACCTCATTAACAAGGATAACGTCATAGGACTATTGAACTATGGAATACAGTCTGAGAAATTCAGAGAACTTTGGTGAGTAAATCAAAGAAAAACTAACTGAGTTGTCATCAGTAATTAAACAGGTACTAATAATTAACTCTGTTATATTTGCTATGATGTCTTCAGACTGAGTTAGTTCTTGGGAAGTGATGCTTTATAAGATGATAAAATCAGCTGATTGGTAGATTAGGACACTTTTAATGATCAGAGACAATTGGTGAGCATCACAATCTGAATCATTATTTATTTGGGGATCGCTGTGGACCGGGATGGAAACGAAGTAATGATCAAGTTATGCCTGTATTTAAATAGTGTTAATGCAAATTAAGTTATTACTAACAACATTATATCAAACCTGAACACATTTAACAGCTAAACTACTCTATCAGGACTTTAAAACGTTGAACTATGGACCAAGAAATAATAAATCAGTGATGGTTCTACTTAAAGGTATGTTGTATTGGCCTAGATATGCTAGATATTCAAATATGGTCACCTTTGGTCAAAATTCTTAAACGGTTTTTATTACAACCTTCGAGGAAATGTTCCTCACTGGGACATTCAGTTATCTTGTGTGTTCCTTAAAAATGTCTGAGAACAATTTGGAAAGTAAAGACCTCCAGGAAAGTACTTTTTAAAAACTTTAGCAATTATAGAATGCTATGATTTGGGGCCTTTACTGACTACCTTTAATGCTTTCTACTCGCAGCAGAGGAATTGATCGTTAAACCTTTTTTTGATAATTTGTTAGTGAATATTCCTGCCAAGAGGAGATAAAATAAAAAAAGCACATTGTGCCCTCGGTCACATGCAATGACCATTTCTCAACACTCCCCCTCCCCCCTACCCAACCCTCCCTTGCCCAGTAACATTACTTATCCAAAGAGTCACTGGAGAGTGATAGGTTACCTCTCTACTGTTCCTTCCAAATTTACATGATTGACAAGTATCTTGATATAACATTATTAGCTGTTGTGTAAATCACTAATGTTAATCATTCTCTGTAACTAATGTTAACATGTATGGATGAAATAAATAGTTAAATTGATTTAAAGTATACTAATTAAAGTCATTTTTATTGCTTTGTATTATTTTCCTTCACTGTTACAGGTTCTTCAACTGTAAACTGCCTGAATTCATCAGACCTGGGATAATACCAGAAACAGCAAAATCAAGGCAGATTAAAGGTATTTTATATACAGGTCAAGTTAGGTCATAACAGATGAGTGATAAATGTTAAATAATACTTAGACTAGGATTCAACATTTTACCTGACTATATCTTTTAATCAGTGTAACAATACTCTGTATAAAGTGACAAATCTAATTCAAACATTGTCCTTGAGTTGACTTTCAATACCTCAAGGTCATTTGGATTAGGGACATTTTGTGTGATACTGGTGTAATGATGAAGCCCACATTACGATGTATGTCTTGCCAGAGTGAAGTAGTGTTGTTTTTGGTATTGTGGTGTGACAAGGTGCTGGGCTAGGTTTTCCTCAACTTAATCAGGCTGAAGATTGGATTTTCTCGGCAAAGACTGCTTGAATTCAGACTTCATCTAGCAGATTAGCAGTTCTAAGAGATAGAATTTGCCCCTCCCCCACAAGATTTAATGTTCTTGTCTGCAACTGCTTGAATTCAGACTTCATCTAGCAGATTAGCAGAAATTAGCTTTTAGCCCCCCCCCCATTTCCCTCCCCACTTTTTCCCCTCTCAATCATAGGATCATAGCACTGATTGTAAATTAATGAAGTGCTCAATGTTGTCCGAACTAACTCAACATACGATGCAATGAACTGACAGAAGTTAACTGCAAAATATTTCCAATGAGAAACAAAGTCGACCAATTAAATGAATTTTACAAAGAAAAACAAAACTACTCAGTGGAGGCTTTCACATAAAGTTGAGGGAGCTGTTTATTAACATTCAATCATTCACATTCACTTCCTGCCCTCTCACCCCTCCCTTACATAATAACTAAATCCATCATTATTATTGTTGAAATAATAAACAAAATATTAAGTAATTCTTATTGTTTTGTCATTTTGCATCCTGATAAAGAATTGAAAGTATAATTATACTTCCCTGGCAAGACTGGCAACATCCCAAAGTGATTGGCTATATTAATTGTTAAACCAGGTTGCTAAGGTCATTCAACATATAACACAAATATGTTTTTAAGTGAATTGTATTTTTTTTTGTTCCTTTCCTCACAGTCCTGTGGCCGAGCCATGTCAGTCAACTTGATCTACAATCTGGTGAATGGAGGAAGGTTGGTGTTTCAATAAGCAGCATAATCTGGAAATTGAAGGAATATTATAATAAAATCATTTGTTAGATTCAACCTCTAACTATATAGAAACAAATTAACAGTAGAAGATGAATATTAATGAGTGATATTGCTTTGTGAATCACTTTCTCTCCTTCCCAAGAACTTAAACCCACCCAACACTCTTCAGTCACTCTTCAGTAGCTGTGAAATAATTAGGGCGATGTTAATTAACACATTTGAACATAAAATGTTTTTCTTTCTTGTGGGTTTTCCAATGAAGAAATCATAATTTGGTTATTCCTACTTCTTATTGTCATCAGAAGTCTTTATTTACCCTGAAATTGATGTAAGAAGTAATTCAATGTGAAACTGACAAGAGTTTCACCAAATATACCAGGACTGTCACAGATGAATGATTTATTGTTATGTAGAGTAGTATTACAACATCTGCTCTGATTATATCATGATATCATAATAATAAATAAATATTCCTTTATTTTACAGGCTGATGACATCCAGACAATTACATCGCTGTGTTCAGGGGGTGTGGCCATCGATAACAAGACCAGTGAGTCAGTACAGAGGTCAGTCATAGAGGTCCTGGTGAAAGCATCCAATCATGACGTAAGTACAACTTAAAGGGATGTCGTGGAATGAACCAAATATAAGTTTAACAGTATTGTTAATGTTTTAACATCTTAAACTATATTGTGAACATTGTGTGACCTTGCACCTGAATTTGACAAACAAATTAAAATTAATTATTAATACTGGTAATAAAAAAGGTGAGGTCTAAAGGGAATGGAGTGGTGACCTATAAAACCCTCATTAATATTTTATTAAATTAAATCTTGCACTGTAGGTGAACAAAAGGTGACTCTGAATTTGAGACAAGGTAAAACTTATAAATAAATAGTAATTATTACAAAAATAATACCTAGCTAAGGGACCTGATGATGTGAATGTTTTACATAAAATGGTAATTTATTAAAAAAAACAAACAATAGTTTTTCCAGGAACATTAACAATGAGCTTCACAAAGACTAAATGATGTTGATTATATTTACTAGAATTAATGAACAATATATAATTTGTAATATAAGATCTTACCCTACAATGGTCCTATTGATAATACAAGAGAATAACATGAAATTAACTAATTACAATAAACAGAATAAAGATAAAGAGGATAACTTAAAAGAGGAATCACAAACAGAGAAAAGAATAACAACTTCTTAGGCCTGGATGATCTCTGAGCTGTCTGTGTTTATAATTAATTAAACTATCTTTATTAACAGTTGGAATAAGAAAAAAAAATACAACAGAAACATTCTGGTTGATATTGTGTCTGGATTTTAACTAAACACTTCTATGCCCCATCATTCCTCTTCTAGGCTCAATAGGTTGAACACAATTAAACCCCTCAATCACCCCCCCCCCCCCAAGAAATAAGTACTGGCATCTTTGACTGACTGTAGCTATTCATTCATTTTTCAGTAATACTGTACAACTGAGTCAAACACTTATTTTACTAGGTCTATAACCTCTCCCCTGCATCCACCACAATACATCCTGATTAAGTTCAATCAATCTAAACCAACCAAACCTAAAATATAGAACAACATCCCTGATTCAAATCCATGTAAATTTTACACCCTGCATACACCCGGTCACATTTACAACCCCCTCCCCACCCTCCTCAGTCTCTTTCTGTAAGTAATATTGCTATTAATCTAATCATGGCTTAATCTCAGACAAAAGTAAGAGTTAAACTAAAGACAAAAAAGTAATTTAAAGCTAATGCATTCATTTGAGACCCATAGCAGTATATTTCCAACCATTATGACCCTCTCCCATCCCCCCCCCCAACACTTCCCATACCCCATCTATTGTTATTAAACTAACCCTGATTACACCTCAGCAAAGAGACAATTGAACACCTCTACAAATTCAGGTTTCAATGTATTACAGTTTTGTTCTTACCCTAAACTAATTACTTACAACTGAACTGAACAATAACCCATACCATTAACAGAATATGTAACCCCCTCCCCCCCCCCACACCTTCACCCTTTCCCTGAACCAATGCACACCCTCCTGTTCCTCTTTTGTTCAATAATCTTACAACACTGTGTCTCTTTACAGTAAAGTAATATATTAGTGTAACTGTGCACTTTAACAAAACACCCCCTTTACACCAATTTGAATATTAAACTGGCCCTACTGTAACCCCCTCTAACCCCAGGACCATTAGTACTTCATTAGTTATAAAATAGTCAACTCATAAACTGTAAAATAATAATGTTTATGATATTATGATATAATTATTAATATTATATATATTATTTACTTTCCTTCAGATTCCTATATTCTGTGTGAGTCTAGTCGATTCCTTTAACAAGGTTGATGAAGATGATATTACTCTCTACTCTGGTCTCTCTCTACCAATCATAACATCAATAGAGATGATGAACATACAGACAGAGGAAGGGAGAGAAATGAATAAACATGAAGTTAATGGAATATTAAACTATGTACAACACTCTCAAAGATTCAAGGAGCTGGGGTAAGTATAATTAATAGAC
Organism: Apostichopus californicus; assembly: GCA_020650975.1. Taxonomy (NCBI): domain Eukaryota; kingdom Metazoa; phylum Echinodermata; class Holothuroidea; order Aspidochirotida; family Stichopodidae; genus Apostichopus; species Apostichopus californicus. Next base: position 10,478 of record JAIPMN010185622.1, read on the forward strand.
ATGTAAATATTAATAGTTATTAATAAAATAACTAATTAATAATGATGATGTAAACAAGATAGGAACTATTAATATTGTTAATATTTAATGATTACCGAAGGTTTATTGATAGGTTTAGATAATTATAGAAGTAAAACAAATAAATGAAGAAGGAATTGAATTAAGAAATCAACTAACAATGAAAGAACAGTCATCAGGTAAGGAATATGATTAATAGGAGAGTAAAATATAGACAAAATATACAGAAAAAGATTAATTTTAACAATAAGTTCTTCAGAAAAATGATAATTTTGAAATAATAGTTGTTATAAATTTGAAGATAGGAAGCTCTAGGTTAAACTTAAATACATTAAATCTATTGAAACAATAATAATGGTTAGGATGTAATTAGACCGCTAGATTAAAATATCATCATCTTAGAGTAAAATAGATAAATTTGCCAAAAGTCAACCCAAAATAATAAACAAACACAAACTTTGATCATTTAGATTAATTGAAAACTTTTACAGGAGATTAAAAAAGAATCAAAACCAAAAAGACAATCAAGTTTGAATGTTGGAGCTCAATATTTTTCTCTTTGTTATCATTGGTGCATATTGATGTTAAAGTTAAGAAAAACACATTGATATAGATTAAACAGATTGTAATTGCCTTCATTCATCCATATGGTACACCTCTCAACTATACTAACCTAAGCTTTCCCTTATCCCCCTTCCTACCACCACCCCACCAACAACTACCTCTATGCAGGACAACTTGCCCCATATCCATGATCTATGACTTTGACTTTCAATAGTTTAACATTTTCTTTTGTTCATCACCTGTCAATCAAATACTTGAACAATACAATGAAAAGAAGTTGTGTTCAAAAAATAGACGCGCGCGCTCGCGCGTGTCCTTTACATAACACCTGGAATCTACTGACAAACAAGTCCCTGGAGGTTGCTATGGATACATCTAAACACTGCCTGGTTTTAGGTTGTACTTTTTTGAAGTCCCTTCTGCTTTATAATAAACTGAGTGTGTATAATTCAATGGTTATTTAAAGTAAGATAAGAAGGAAAAATAGGCAATGTATGAAATATATAAGAAAAGGAAACCAGAAGGAAAACAAGTTTATAGGAACAGTCAATAAATATACAAATAAATTAGAGCAAATTGTGATCAATGTCAGCTTAATAACATATTTATTTCTTAATTTATATATAAATTTTGTTTTTATTCTAAATTTGTGTATTTATTTTACTACTATTATTTTACCATACTAGTTCCAAAGGGAAATCCCCAAAACAAACCAACCATTCTTAGGAGCTATTGACACTGCCTGTGATAAAGCTGTTTACTTTTAAGTACTGTGAGTAGAATATAACCAACAAACATCACACTCTCTATGTGTATGTGTTTACTACTGCCATGTTGTTATTTGAGCAGAAGTGGTGAATGATGTTGTGGGGTTACATGGGTATCGGGGGTGGTTGGAGGTTGGTACCAATGTGTGGAAAAGGAATTATTGACAATACTCATCCACTAAAGTCAACCAACTTGCAATGACCCAGCTCTACACTCTGCCCATCACCGAGAACAAGTAATGAAAAAGGGGTGGGGGGGGGGGTGAATGAAACAATAAAAATTGAAAATACTTTTTCTTAAAAAAAATTCTGAGAAGGGTGGGGGTGGATGTGGTGTTGATAGAATAATATCACACAGACCAATCTGTCTTTTCCACGGCTATGTTATAATATTATTATATATAATTATGATTTGTAACATAGTCCAATGTGAATGAATCTGTGTTCTTTCTGATTGTATTTCAAAGTATCAATGTAGTTATTTCAGTGAAGTAACCTAGATTGTTCTTAATTACAGCCTTGTGATTAGTATAGTTACTCGTTGAATAATCTACTCTGTTAGTGGTTTATCTGTAGCTTATCTCACCTCTACATTCAATGTGTCTGATGTCTATAGTATTACTGTTAAGAAGGTTGGGTATTAACTACAGTTGGAATGTCTGGTTTGTGGTCTCCTGATGGGGGGGGGGGGGTGGGGAGGTGAGTGGTGGGGGTATATTGAGATGTTTAGATGTGTGAGAAGAACAGCTTTCAACTGTCAAATGACTTTGAAAATATAACATAACTTTGCATAAAAAACTTTAATTAGATCAATATAGCAGTTCTTTAGACTTTACCACTTTCATATTTGATAAAAAGATGATGAGGTAGAGGAGGGGTGGGGGGGGGGTGTGGGTAGAAAGAAGTAATGTTGGACACACTGAAGGCTTGTATGTCAGGATAGTTGCTGAGTGTGTGAAGAGTCTTGTCAGATGATTAATATAGGGTCAGTCTTGGGAATCAGGATGTAGGCTAGAAGATGATGTCACATAATTTCTTCCCAAGTACAGCTGGGAAATGTTTGACATATTTGTTCATTAAGAAATGTTTCCTTCCAGGAGCAACAGTTATATGTTTAATTATATTATTTTCTTACTATTTTGCTGTAATACTCAACATTTTTACTTTGCCTCCACTAATAGTGAATGTTCTGTATAATACAAGTCATAATGTTGTACTATTGTATGTAACCTGTAATCTATTCTTGGAACAATGGTATTGTACAGTTAATAATGATATTGTACAGTAAGAATGGTATTGTTCCATTGCTCACATTTCTAGGGACAGTCTGTGGATATTATGTACTGTCCCTTGAATTTTTTGCCATCCCCAAAACACCCTCAAATTTGAAAAAGGCCCTGAGTAATTTAATTTTGTTGTTTTTAGCCTCCATTTTTTTAGAGACAGCTGGAACATTATTCAGCTGTGATTGTTCATTCATGGCTCACAGATAAACACAACGAAGATCAGTGAAATGTTACATAGTCTGAAGTTTACATGAATAGCATAATGTTGAAACATATAACCATGAAAACATTTAAAATACCCCCCCCCCTCCTTTCATATAAATGTACAGTATTAAGTGCATGAAGTGCTGTAAGCTATGTCAACTTGGAGAGGGGTCAACAGCATTACCGGTCCTGGATTTTCTGCAAAACATGGGTCAGCCTAACTTAGGCTATATAACAATTTACATGTTTTAAATGTTATTATATGAATAAAGTTCTTAAATTATTTAACATCGTATTTATGAACAAATTCTTTGTGTTGCACAGATCAAATCATTGTAATTCACATTGTTCACCTTATATTGTGATGTCAATATTCAAGAGTCAAATATCTTCTTTTCTTTATCATCAGATTTTATTATTGTCTGCTGCCCTCTTCTATCCCTTCATCTGCTCTGTCTGGCCTGAAATCCAATATCAATGGTACGTAGAAGTATTGATTTTGAATTTGTTTTAATTGCAAATGATCTAACAACTGTTTAGATATTAAATAAACTTATTGGGTAATCCACCTGATGAGCTTTCATCAACCCATTTTATTCAAATGAGAAATAAAAATAGATTGATTAGGCACTGACAGTAAAATATTACCTTATAAGCTAATCACTAAATGTGAAAATCTAGAGTAAAATGGAGGCCTGAATTTCCATCTTTGAGTCTAGCTTGTAAAAAACTGATGAAATGATTTCCTTTCTTAATGAACTTATGTTAATTCTATAGTATTTGACGAACAGGTTGTGTACAGCAGTGTTTGTTGTAATTTAGTTCTGAACCTGTATCTAGTACCATGCTCAGTGGACTACATGCAGCTGAACAGCTTCCAAGTTAAATTGTGCAAGAGGTTTTCAGGATGTAATGTCTTTTAATTGTAATTTGTGACAATATGAATAGTAAACCACAAAGAGACACACAGAATTGATTGTCTCCTCAAGGATAACAGAATATGCTCTGAAAAATAAAATTACATGTTGAAATAAACCATGACTGGTAAATAAAATTACTTAAAACACCAGAATATTACATGCATATTCAAACAAATAATGTTACCCTTTCACCAACATTTTAATGATATTATTTTTGGGTAGAAAGAACTACTAAATTATTTATTTTGATGGGAGATGATTGACATGGAATTGTTTAACACATTAAAGCTGCATTTCACATCCAAGTTATCACAATGTGGTGAGCTGGTAGTGCAAAGTGTTTAGATTATTAGAAGAAAGGTAATAATGACACTGAAATGATGAAAATAAATAATAAATGATAAAGATCAGTAATAACAAGACAGTCAAAAATAAATAATGTTAGATTTAAGTTAGTTATAGAACATTTTCTGTGTTTTATATCAGACTGAATGGTTCTTGGCCTTTTAAATTTCTTAGTTTGATTCATTGAGAGATCCAGTGATGTGTGCATACTATGGTATCTTACTCTTCTATTGTTTAACAATTTGTTTTAAAGCACATGATGTAAACAACTCTTTAGATTCAATGGACTGAATGAGCATTTATCCAAACTCATTTTATTTATTTATTTATTTTACAAAATTTCTATAACGCCTTATCCAATCAGAAATTGCTCTAAGGCGCTTTACAGTAAAATACATACAAACATGATATACAAATATATAAATCGATAATGTAAGGTATAAAAAGGGTAGAAAATTTGTTATATACAATCTGACAATAAATTGTATAAAAAACTGCAAATGGTAAATCGAAAATTATACAAACAAAATCTTAAAATTTAAAATATATATATGTGTGAAAAATTTTAAATTTTAAACTCATTAAAATTAGTGAGAACATCAAAACAAATAGGAAGGTCACATTAAAATATCACTCCATCAGCTGAGTACCATAAGTATCTAAAGATGCAAATTATACTTCAATTCAATAATGGATTCAATACATACCATTTTCTTAAACTTAAATTGACAACTTAGCTTTGATGTCGTGAATGGCTCAACTTCATTTTTACAATCCTTTGATCAACCTGCAGTATTATGACACCTGGGCATAATGTAATTCCATTCAAGTAGTGCTATGCACTGGTCTGTGTGAAGCTTACAGGTTCTTCCGAGTTTACTGGCTTCATAGAACATTTTCATGATCTAATACTCTGGATTGTAATCGTTGTGACAATATGCATTGCGAACTACCAAACGACGTCATCAATTTACTGTTCCACTAACGGATTATAGTAGCTCCAACAAACTACAAAATACACAACGGAATCATGAACTATATCTGTATGTAGTAATATATTGGTAGGGTTCAGTGCAGTCACTCTTGGAAGTGTCACTGAGGGTGACTGGAATGCCATATATGGGAGAAGAGGGGAGTAGGAACCTGTCTCTCTGTATGTTCCTATTAACAAAAGTCTGTTACAATCTTTTCCTAAACCATGAACCCTATGGACTTCAACTTGAACTGTCATGGGTGTATGACATCATGGAGTCACAATTCAGAGGTCCAATACCACAGTAACAACATTTTGGTTATTACAGGAACACTAGAATGCCATAAAATAAACAAAACACTCAAAACAATACATGTAGGATACCCAACTCTAAGATCAGCAGTGTATTAATTAGAAAATGCTTAAGGTCTCATGGTCAATGGACATCAAAGCTCAACAATTGCAAAATATGTGCAAAAGACTATGTCAATGACTCTACCTAAACTTGACTGACAACCTCTATGGGGAATGGTCCAAGCCAAAGGTAATAACCAAGACCAGCATTTAATTCATTAATACACATACCAAAACTCATGTAGGATATCAGACTGTTGCAAATCTCATATCATCTTATTGAAAGATGACAAAGGTCACATGATCAGAGGGTCAAAAGTCATATTAACATAATGTGTCAAAGGTCATGAGGTCAATGAACTTTGTGTATAGGGTGCATTGCCAACTCCCCCTCAACCATAAGGCTTATGTACCTCAAACTTTGTGAGTAAATGACAATCAATGTACCTGCAGAGTGATGACATCATAGTAAGATTTGGCTATTCACAAATGCGGAGATGAAAGTTTCAATGCCATAGATTGCTTACCTACTTTGTGATTAAAATGCTAAATGGAATTCAGCTAAATGGATTTAACGTTGTTGTTATTATATTACTACAGGATAAAAAACAGTTCTGGAATATGTCTGATTTCTCAATGACATTGTCTAGTTTTTAATCTTAATTGTAACAATATAAGACTTAATGATGAGGATAAAAGCTAAGTTCTTTTCCCCATCCTCATCAACCTCCCTACCCCCCCCCCCCCCACCCCCAACTAATCAGAATTGTCATCAACCTGCACTGTAATCTTTTATGTTTGTTCTGGATTTGTTGCATTAAATATGTCAAAATATAAGTTGTTGAATTTTAAATTCCAAGTGTTCTATGTCAGGGTACATGATACATAGTGAATACTAACAAGTATGCTATGCTAGTGTATACACGTGGCACCTGATACATACTGTAAACAAACAAGTATGTTATGCTAGTGTATACACTTATGTGGGGTCTGACGAGGAGTTGAAGTTACCATTACAACAGGTTTATCGAGAAGCTCACATATTACAGTGAAACTAATGTCTTACAATAACATCTCATATTATGTTTGTGTTCAAAAGTATTCTTTCATTATTTTCACATCCTGTATTTATCACCATATCTCTTTCTCTTTTTATGTTCAATCATTATAGTGTTCTGGTTTCCTTACGGAGATGGAAAACGAGACTATGAATTGGATCTCAAAACTGGTCGTTGGCTGCTGAGTAGTGAAACTGCTGATCTATTTCCTGTAATTATATGATTTTTATTTGGTCTCTGATAATTTTAATATTTACACAAGCGTACCCGTAGGTTATGCATGACTCAGATGTAAGGAAAGTAGCATTTGGCTGGACATAAAGCAATTGGTTATTATCACAATACATCTACACAGTTTACACTTCATCTGTAAAGTGAGAGCCTGGTGCGAACTTCGATTTTAACAACATCATCTTCAAAGGCAAACTATCATGAAAACAGATGTAAGACACATTAAAACTAGAAAGATGAAGGGATAACTAAATTGTATGAATGATAATATGGACAGGAAGTGTGGAGAGAGGCGGGTGGAGGAAGGAGAAATAGATGGAGCAGTGGTGTGCACAGGATTTCAAATTCATAATTTCCACTGAATATAATTAAGGGCAAGAAGAAATGAAGGATGTTATAATGGAGGATGACTACAATAGAGTAATTTAATCTGACTATAACAAAATGAAAGGTGTCAAATGGTTCATTATGAGGCATATTTAGATTATTGTTTAAGGTCCATGTAAGTATCTCTAACAAAGCATTGTGCTAATACAAAATAATCTACCAAAATATCCCCTGACTGTTAGGTAGGTACCTGAATCTGTTTATGCCGGGAGGGGGGGGGGGGGGGGGCAGAGGCAAATGAAGAATTTTTAGTGGATGGTGACTACACTAGGGTCATTTAATCTGACTTAGACTATATCACAAAATTCAATGAAAAATGGTGTATTCTAAGGCATATTTCAATTATTGTGTTAGGTCCATGTAAGTAGCTCTAACAAAGCATTGTACCAATAGATAGTAATTTACCAAAATCCCTGACTGATAGGGTAGATACCTGTATCTGTTTTCGCATGGGGGGAGGGGGGTGGGGAGGGTGAACAGAGGCAAATGTAGAATTTATAATGGAGGGGTGCCGCCCTGAGGTCATCAGTTGGAGCCATTTCCTATGTGGGGGGATTGAAGGTCTGTTTGAGGACCTCCTCAGGATTGCTTTTAAAACTGTTGATGTTAGCCTTTCCCTTTCTGCTTGGGTCAAAATGTCAAATTCTCTCCCTTTATTTACCTACATCGGTCATTTTGAAGTAGATAATCAGTTTGCTAACAGCTAGTTTTTACCGCCTCACTCTAATGTGGTTTACAGATAAATGGATACATTTCCTTTTATGTTAATATAGGTAACAGTAATTGATTTAGTCAATATCCTTAGCCGTAGGTCAGAACTGAAACCCAAAATACAATATCAAATGAAAGCACAAGATACATCACATTATTTCAAGTAATCAAACCAGCCGAGAGATGAAGAGTTAACCATTCAGAACAAACTTTCATCGTTGTCGTCTTCATTTTAATTAGAGAATTTTCTGCTAGTCTTTAACTTAAACATTTTTAAAGTCGAGTAGTGTTTTGAAAGAATATCAACAAATGAAATCAACAAATATTTTTTGTCGAAATGAACTAAAACATGTTTCAACATTTAGTTAAATTCAATATTGAACTCAGTATTCCATGAAAGTGTTACACTAAATGTGCTAATGAGTTTAATGTTTGTTATAATTTGTATTTTATCATGATATATATATATCATTATTATATTAAATTATTCTCATTGGTTTCCAACTCAATAATGTGTATTTTCATCTTATTCTGGAGTGTGGTTGGCATTATATCCTTCGTAACCATATCAGCTACCCCGTTAACAAAGCATTCTAAGTTCAAGTGATCACTAAGTTTCCATGGTGATAATATTAACAGTCCACTAATGTTTACAAGCTATACCCTGCAGTATAGTTAAAGCAGGGAGTCGTTATGGAATAACGACTCCCTGGTTAAAGTCATCACCAACCAACTGAATTATATCATTGAAGTTGTCTTTTCCCTCTTTGTTTTTTTAGTTGAAATCGATTGGAGACGAACTTACTGATGCAGATTACGCTAAGGAGGTAAGGAGGCGTACATAACTCACCAAATTACTAATTTGTAGACTTTTAGTAGCATACTATTATATAACTGCAATTATATGACCTAGGACGAATTAGAGCAATTGCTGGCTTACTTATACTTTACATTAGTAGCAGGACAATTTACTAAATATATTTCGTTTGGTCATTCTGGACATGTACATGTAAATATAAGTTTGAGATGATCAGGATAACATTATCACAAAATATATGTGTCACTTTCAATGTCAATGTATGTTAAGTAAATACTACATACATATAACCCAAACTCATATTTCCAATTTCTTTGCACTTGTGCAAGCCTATAAAGGAAGTTTGTCAAAATGATAAATTGCGACTATTATTGAGAACTTAATTGTATGTTACTCTCCCAACTGAAGTAGCACGCTCAATGGACATATCAAGCTCCTAGATTAGTTGTACTTTACACTCTGCAGTAGCCCTTACACACAACTGTAAGAAAAGGTAGTGCACCTTACACAATACTCTTGTGATGCCAACAATTTGTTTGCAATTTTCTTCTATAATGTTTGCTCTATTCACTCGTTCTGGGCTCACTTCCTCATCTCACACACATGCAGACAAAGTGCTCTGTATGTGTCTGGAGTGCTATGGATACATTGTGTGCAGTATGCAAATGATTCAAAATGTTCCAAAATGATCAAAGTTGCTCATTCTGGGCACACTTCCTTAGCTTACACATATGCAGACAAAGTGTGCGGTACACTTCTGGAGTGACAACATATATAATTCGCCCAGTATGCAATTTGTTTAAAAATGTCCTTCGTTTGAAATGTGGGTTTAAGTCTAATAGAGTTAATTGAGCATGTTAGGATGATGGCTCCTCTAATTGAAGAATATCAAATCAGTAGCTCAACGTGGACTGCAACGGAAGCAGAATAATTGATTGTGCAGGGTTATAAGCTTACGTAACACAAATAGAAGTTGGAGCTATTTGCTTTCAAGGAGAACATAAACCTTCAGATGCTTAAATAGTTGCATTTCATATGAAGAGCACATTTAATTGAATATAGAACTGTAGATGAAAGATGTCTTTTATATGGGTAATTGGCAACACTATATTTAAAGGGCTTTAAAACAATGGTGGAAGGATATATAGAAAATGAAGACAGCTGAAGTAAGAAAGGGAAATAGCCGGTGGACTTTAGGGAGGAAAGGGAAGAGTGGAGAGGATGAGTGACAGATGAGAAAGGGACTGTATAAGAATGTGTCAGTAAGGTATAGTATACAACAATCACACAGCCTACTGTATGGCAAGAAGAAGACTTGTTAAAATGTCAGATGAGGGGAGGGGGAGGGGGGGGGAATGGAGGAATGAGAGGAGGATGAGAGATGTCCAGTATAAGGTAATCAGCAGCACTGTATGATAACAGGTCTTTAAACCGGAATGGAAGGATAAATGGATCTTAAAGAGAGCCTAGGAAATGGAAAGACAGCAACAAGGGCGGGAGGGTGGTGGGCGATTTCAGGGAGGAAAGGGAAGAGTGGAGAGCATTGATGACAAGAAATGAGAAATGGAAAGTGTAGTGAATAGGAAGGGTGAGGGAAGAGGTTCAGTATTGAAGGTTTGGGAGTGGCACAGGAAGCTCCAGAGTGTGAAGAGAAATGCAAGGTCAATCTAGGTTCCATAATTATTAGTTTAATTCTTCCCATTTTTTCGGCATTTACAGTGAATTTAGTCTCCGAGGGACAAAAGATTAATATCATATAAATATCAGTCTAGTATATTGGGAAATATTTGATCAACATATTCACTACTTAGAGAAGAAATGTAATCAATACAGCTGTACAAGACAGCAAGCTTCAACTTTTCAATTTCTAGAAGCCTCACGATTAAACAGAAAATTCTGACAGAGATTGCATGTCATGGAAAATATTTAAACAGAAGGATGAAAAAATGACATTAGTTCCTCTCCTCATTTATTGAAAGCAGATCCAGTAATGTATAATTATATTTTCAGTTTTTTCTTTTCTTGAAAATATGTGCTTGGAAGAAAAATGACTATTTACCCTTTCCAGTTTCTTTAATAATGACAACCATGCAACAAGGGAGAGAAAAACATAATACAAAATATGAATCCGTACATGACTTTAAAGGTTTAACTGAACAAACTCTTTCATGTAACTTTGCAGCGATGTCTTTAAGTTTTGTTTATTTGTGGTTAAGTGTCTTAATTTATTTTTTTTCTTGTTCTGTTGTGTAGGTCAGAGCATTCAGGGAGGACTATAGGTAAGGAATCTAAATTTATTATTATGCACGTTGACTCTTTAAATTTACAGACCTACCACGGTTCTGTATCTCATACTTTGGTGCACATTGCATCTGTCTGCCCATCACAAACATTAATAATTGTATATTCACTAGTGTTGTATCCAACCAAGAAATTAGGAGGCGAGGGTGTGGTACTTTTTAGGTACAGTGCATAAGGAAGAAAACGCAGCAACATAAGCAGAAAAATAAAGATGTGTTTGTATATTTTACCTCTAAAGTTATAATACAGCTGTAGCTGATATAATGTCGGTGTATTTCATGATATATTTACTTTATCCCTATGGACTCTTTATGAAGCATTTTTCCAAAGAGACTTTTGGGGGATTGGCAATGATAACTACTGAGTACCAACGGATTGAAAGATTTGACAGATTGAAAGGATTGAAGTAATGTTTTATATGCTAAGTATTATCTTTCACATATGAAATAAAGGCATCACCAAGTTCAACAATTTGCTTTCTCCACAGAAATGATTCATGGCAGCAACAGAGAAGAGCATTGGGCTTGATGTGAATAGCTGTATGAATATTCTGCTAATCGTCAACATACATTGAAACAAGGTTCTGAGCTATGACATTGCTGATTCATCACCTCTACTCACTCAGTGAGTGACCAAGGAGTCTCAGAATTTCACCTTCTTGAACACCTTGTTGTTCCAACAGCAACTCAAGAACGCCGGTCCATTCAGGATTCCTGCTTTGAAAGGTCATCATATCACTGATCTTGTGCAAGTTGCAAGGCTAGCTGTAATGTAGCTAATCCGTATCATCAATCATAAATCATCTCATTATACATTATTTCGTTCAATATTATTAAGAATCTCAAGGTAAAAGCTTCAGTAAAGTTGCAGCTGAAAACAGTAGTTAGACAAAGTAACATTTACTTTTAATGACCTTGGTCTCTTATCTTATTGTTTGTGATATTACTTATTATTTTTCTTATTATGAGAGTCTTTATTGAATTTTTGCATTATTTCATGTACATTATTTGATTTTGCAACAAGTTTTACTTTACAAACAACATTAGAAAGATTAGTAATATTGTCCCAATGATCCACATCAGTTTTTGGAGCAAATTCAAAGAACTATAATTCATCTCTGACATTAGATTTTGTGCTTTAAAATTCATTCTGAGAGAACAAGAAATATCCCCAAATGCTAAAGAATAGAGTAATTTATATAATTCTTTGTTTTACCTTTATTCTTACTTTCCCAAAAATGCTTCTGCTTCACCACTGCCACTATCTACTGTCACACGTTATGTACTCCCATGGAGTACATAATAGTTGCAGTTGTAATTGACGGTTTTATGGGTTTACTTTTCGAAAAATTGCTCGAACAGTCACTGAAGTTCGTCTCTAAATCACTCCACCCCCCCCCCCTAGTTTTCACTGTTCTCATCATTTGTAACTTCTTCAGCATGCCACCTGGCACCTAGATCCATAAACTGTTATTTTCCTCAATGTTTATATAAATTTCCACTATAAAGTATGAAATCATTTAAGTGTGCTGTTCCCAGATGCATAAAATGTCACCAATTCTCCACAACACAAACTGTTTAAGGGTGCTTTGATCTAAAGATACAGGAGATGCCCAGTAATTCTATCACACAGTGAACTCAGCTACCAGAGAATGAATTTAAGTTTATCTAAATGTCTTTTTATGTGAAACGTCTCGAACAGAGCCCACATATTTGTTCCTGTCTTTATGTTTGCTGTTAGAATGATTGAGAATGTTTTATCAAATGAAACATGTAAATTAAAGTTCATTTTTAACTTCAGAACAATGATCTACATATTAACTTTATATGAGCTACATTATCTATTACTAATCTCCTGCTTTGCTTCCTATAAGATATGATATCGTTTAATTTTTACCTATTTCAAACATTGATATTCGTTAATAAAATGGTTTTCCCAGTTGTTATATTCGTTTGTTATATTAAGTATCCTCATTTGCTGTTAAATTAGCACCATGACTAATTAATAAGTTTCAACAATCTGGCTCCTTTTTAGGCATCTTTAGTCTTTTCTATGGACAACAGATGCTCATAATGCCTAATTGAATTATATGTAAATAATGTTAATTAACACTAATAAGTGACTATAACACCACACGTTCAATAATACCTTTTTTTTTATAACATACAACAGAAGAGATAATAACCTGATTGCAAATGAAGTTGATAGTAACCTTTAGATGTACAAAATAGGTTGTCCGAAGATTCTATAATTACTTTTAAAGAATAATAGTTAAGATTCTACATAGTTGGGAATGGTTATGCCTTATGCAAGACCAGACCTTGGCTTTTTTTTTGGGGGGGGGGGGGGGGAGGAGTAGGTTCTTTAGCTTTCTGCTTTCATTTTAATTTAGATATTCATTTGTACAAAAGCAATGGCCTTAATGTCACCAAGCAACACATGTTGTCACTGTTACTGATCACCATGCATTGTCGATGTGATGAAACGTAATCATGCACTGTCACTCTTACGGAATACCATGTACTCATTAAACACTGCAATATGTAAATGTCGCCAAGTATCATATGTTGTCCCTGCTACCAAAAACACAATCACCAAGTATTCTACACTCATCAATCATCGTGCAGTGTCACTATCACCATCATCTCTGTCACTGTCACATATCAAAGACTGTCACTGTTACTACCGAGCCCTCTCACTATCATACACCAATCACTCACCAAGTATCCTACCATATCACTGTCACAAATAATACACTGTCACTGTTACATATCAAAGACTGTCACTGCTACTACCAAGCCCTCTCACTATCAAACACCAAACACTCACCAAGTATCCTACCATGTCACTGTCACAAATAATACACTGTCACTATCACCATCATCTCTGTCACTGTCACATATCAAAGACTGTCACTGTTACTACCGAGCCCTCTCACTTTCATACACCATACACTCACCAAGTATCCTACCATATCACTGTCACAAATATTACACTGTCACTGTTACATATCAAAGACTCTCACTGCTACTACTAAGCCCTCTCACTATCAAACACTCACCAAGTATCCTACCATGTCACTGTCACAAATAATACACTGTCACTATCACATATCAAAGACTCACTGTTACTACCAAGCCCTCTCACTATCATACACCATACACTCACTAAGTATCCGACCATGTCACTGTCACAAATAATACACTGTCACATATCAAAGACTGTCACTGTTACTACCAAGCCCTCTCACTATCAAACAACTTACACTCACCAAGTACCCTACCATGTCTCTGTCACAAATAATACACTGTCACTGCCACATATCAAAGACTGTTTCTACCAAGCACCATGTACTGTCACTACCATAAACTTAACACTCACAATGCAACAAACATTGTCACTTTCACACATCAAGTCTGCCACGGTCACACCATGCAACATTCCATGTCACTATCATTCACAAACACCCTACACTCACCAAGCATTATACATCATCACTATAACTATCCGACATTAATCAGTTTATCAAGCACCACACACTATCACGAAGTACACCGACAAGTACAGGTATTTGTTTAGAGGTGAACGCTCTCTCAACGTTCAAATGCCAGCTGTTACGATAACCTTTACGAACTGACGTCACGATATTGGTTAATGTATGCATTTGCATGGCGAGACATCGAAGTCTGTGGGCCTTGAAACTTAAGTTAACTGGTGACTTAACTAATGTAATCAACATGACTGGTGACTTATATATATATAATATCTATATATCGATATAT
>JAIPMN010185667.1:0-12506 GCA_020650975.1 Apostichopus californicus
ATGATTTCACCTCATTTTGTCTCAAAAGAAAACTTGTTCTTTGTTTCCCAATTTGCACATTGGATATTGCAGTGCTAGTATGCATATTTTCCTTTAAGGGGGGGAGGGGCGTTGATGGAGTGATGTGTATACACAAATAAGATAATACAATAAGAGTTATAAAGGGTACTAAATATAAGGCTGCATCAGTCCAATCAAATTTCTGCAAAGTGCCCTTTGTTGTCGGTGCCCCCCAGATTAAAAGTGTTTATGCCGCCCTTGACCTGGACATCCCCAACATGAGTGTATATAAGAAACATTTTCTTTTTCATGGATGGTGTGGGGGGGGGTGGGTGCCTACAAGCCTAGAAGTACAGGTTTATCATATTCTTTGTTATATTTTATACTTTTTTGTGAGACAAATTGAAGTCTCACCCGACACAGCGACATTATCCCGCCTACGTGTCGTTGAACAATGTATGTTTTTCTGGAGGTAGCTGAGTACTGTGTTAAAATAATAAATAAGGTAACTAAATAGGAGCTTAAAAAATATACTGTCCTATTTTCCCCTTCAAAGTGATGTTACCATTCAAATTTTTGGGGAAGTGTAAATTTCTAAAACGTGAGATTATAAAATAAAGAATGTTTAGATGCAACTTGCAAGGCCTCAGAAGTGCCGTTTCCGGCAATCTGAGAGACATTATTTGCCAAAAATGTTCTTGTACGCTACGCGCCAACCGATGGTGGCGCTCCGCTTAGATAGTGTCACGTGAACTTTCGGGCACAAAAAGTTCTGCCCCCCCAAACTGAAATGGTCCCGTACGCCTATGGATGTAACAAGTGTAAATGTAATTGCCCTTTCTATCCACGACATATCGATATGCGTGTATTATCTATACGTTATCGCATATGCTTGTATATGAATTTGTCACCAAATGTATTTTTCTGTTGTTTACAGTTGGAGGAAAACCGGAAACGGGTAAGAATGAAAAGATGGCAATATTGATTTCCAATGAGGAAGAAAAAGCTTATATCTAGTATGAACATTACACCCTGAATTAAGATAGATATGACCGAAATATGCTAGAAGGCTGTTTTCTTACTGCTATATTACTCAAATATTGGTTGAGTGACAAATCCTTCATATTTTCCCGCGGAAATAGTAAATGAGTACTATCAATATGTTATAAAACATGCTACTATTTATCTACGAGAAAACATAAACATTTATTTTTCTTATTTCCTTCATATATAGTTGAAGGAATCAATATGGCAGGTGAGAATGAATGGGACGTAGTGGAAACATCGTAAAAAAAAACAGTTTTCATTTCAACGAGGAAAAGAACCCTTATATCTAGAATTCAGATATAGACGAAACATTACATCACTAAGTGGTCTATTTACTGATAGAGTGTTGAGATTGGTATAAGTTACCAAACCCTATCCTTTTATGTATCAAGTGTAAAAGTCATTGCCCTTTATATCCACAACACATAACCATTTACTTATGAAGAATAACAACATAATATAAATATTAAAAACCTAAATAAACATATGATGCAGTTTGAGAAATGCAAATGCCGGCTCGAGAAACGCATATCTGCGGATAATATGTTAAGTAAAGCATTTATTGCAATGTTTAAAAAGACCCGACACCTTGAATTAGACAGGAATGACTTGAAAAATCTACAGGTGTCTATTAACTGATCATTTTTAAATTATTGATGGATGACCCATGCGTTTATTTTCTGTACGTTATTGATAAGGCTCGTATTTATCTATGAAATTACCATCAAATGCATTTTCTAATATTTCTGTCTTATACAGTTAGAGGAAAACCAGAAACGGGTAAGAATGAAAAGATGGCATTATTTATTTCAAATAAGGAAGATTAAAACTTATATCTAATATGAACATTACATCCTGAATTAATATAGAAATGACCGAAATTAGCTAGAAGGCTGTTTTCTTATTGCTATATTACTCAAATATTGTTTGAGTGACAAATCCTCCATATTTTCCCGCGGAAATAGTAAATTAGTACTATGAATATATGTTATTGCACATGCAATCATAAAGTGGTTTATTTACTGACAGAGTGTTGAGTAAGGTATAAGTTACCAAACCCTATCACTTTATGTAGCAAGTGTAAATGCAAGTGCCCTTTCTATGCACGACATATGGTATGCGTGTATTATCTATACGTTATCGCATATGCTCGTATTTATCTATGAATTTACCAGCAGTTTACCAAAATTTACCAGTATTTTTCTTATTTTCTATTCTATATAGTTAAAGGAAAACAAGAAAGGGGTAAGAATGAAAATATGGCAATATTTATTTCCAATGAGGAAGAAAAGCACTTTTATCTGGTACGAACTTTACATCTTGAATTAAGATAGAAATGACCGAAACAATAATCTAGAAGGTTGTGTACTAACTGGTATATTATTCAAAAAGTGGATGAGTGACAAATCCTTTATATTTCCCCACAGAAATAGTAATCAGTACTATCAATATGTTAATGCACATGCTACAATTTATCTACGAAAAAATATTAGCCATATTCCCCCCCCCCCCTTAATTCATATAAAGTTGGAGGAATCAACATGGCAGGTAAGAATGAATGAGGAGTAGTGAAAACATCATAAAAAAGTTTTCATTTTAAACGAGGAAAAGAACCCTTACATCTAGAAGTCAGATATAGATGAAACATTACATCATAAAGTGGTTTATTTACTGATAGAGTGTTGAGATTGGTATCAGTTACCAAACCCTATCATTTTATGTAGCGCGTGTACAGACTTTACCAGTATTTTTCTCATTTTTCTGTTCTATACAGTTAGAGGGAAGCAAGAAACGGGTAAGAATGAAAAGATCGCAATCGATATTACCTTCCAATGAGGAGGAAAAACTTATATCTAATATGAACATTACATATTGAATTAAGATAAAATTGACCGAAACAAACTAGGCTGTCTTCTTACTGGTATACTATTCACAAATATGGATGAGTGACAAATCCCTCATATTTTATCGCAGAAGTAGTACATGTGTACTATCGATATGTTAATGCACATGCTACTAATTTTCAACGAAAAATTACTTACTTATTGAGTTTTGAATAAGGTGTAGGTTAACCAACCCTATCACTTTATGTATAAAGTGTAATTTTTTTACCTTTTTTTATCCACGAAATTTTACTACTTTTTTATTAATAAGAATTAATAAAATAATAATTAAATAATATGAATAATATATCATTAAAGAAACATCTAATACAGTTAGCGTAAAATCAGATGCAGGTAAGAGAAGCGTATATCTGCGGATCATATGTTAAGTAGAGCATTTATAACGCAATGTTACGATATTTTTGGTGACAGTACTGATATTACAGTATAGGATATTACTTTGAAAGTGAAATGGCACAAATTTGAATAAATATACGGATAGGTTAACAAATGTTGGCTAAAATCCATCTGTTATAGTGCTTGCCAGCAAGCGACGTAGCCCAACCATACAATCTTTTAGTCGATATGCGAAAATTTTGACCAATGTTTCATGATTTGACAGTTGAATTGATTAAAAAACTTACTGTTATATGATTTATCAGCTGCAGTATCCAGCAGTTGACATGGATTCCCTTCTTTTGTTATGGTTTAATGACTGAAAGGGGAATAAGTTTTAAAAAATTACTCTGGACGGCAAAATATGTTGAGAAAAGGAACGAAATGATTTCGGGGTTAGTAACGTATTGGGAATACCGTACCGAACCGAGGAGTGGATGATCTCTACAAGAAATGATAATAAATATCTAAAAATCATGCAGTCTACTGCAGCTTCTACCTTGGACCTCCACAATGGTCCTGCTACCCCCCCCCCCCCCGTAGCATTCCCGTCCTCAGCCATATCAATTTAACTCAATCATAACTACTCTCCTGCGTTTCTGCAACGGGTAATACACCGTCCAGTATTTATTAGAAATAGTTGCAGTAATTCATAGTGTATTGTCTGCATATCGGGTATGCATGGAGTATTTATCCATTACAAATTACGGTTGAATTATCTACAAGTGAAGAGTCGATTCACGTATGGATTTTGATATAGGGTATATACTTTTTTTAATCAATACCTCAAGCAAAATACAAATAGAAAGAAAACCAGCTCCAATCTATGTTTTCCTTTTCAGGAAGGAACACGCCGTTTAGTTAAACCACATCAAGGACTTATCGCGCCGAAATACAAACCACGACCTCAACTGACGACATCTTGGTACACGATCATTTATTTTGTTATGAAGATTGTAATAAGTGGTGTTACTTTGTGCAATTAATAATTACTTCTACATCAATCGTAATGGAAAATAAGTTATAAAGCTCGATTCGTAGCAATGTTCTGTAATATTGTATTATATTTTGTTCAATTGTGACGAAAGTTTATCATGACCGTAAGCAGATGGAATGGTCGTCATTAAAAATAGACGTTATTATCAGAGTGTGTAAAATAACAGGTAAACTTTAAATATAATATAATATGTTGGTAAAATAATATTGCAATAATTACTATTACTGGTAATTCACACTTTGTGAAATACTTGCAGAAATCAGGAACGGTAATTTAATGAAAAGTCATCCATGAAAGAACCAAACGACTAAACTGATCAATCAGTATAACTGTGGAGTAGTGGTTTGTGAATGCATCCATTTGTAGCCCTGTTTGCTGAATTTCGTACAGTCTCTTATTTTAATGTTTTCAAAGTGTTATGAATATCTTCATACCTTTCAGAAATAAATGAGTTATGCATATGTCATGCTAATCTTCTTTTCTTGCTCTTAGGGTTCTATCTCGGGCATTAATCATGATGCAATTGGTTAATTTGTGTTGTGGTTCAACACGGAACACAGGTGAGATAGTAACTTAAACAGTGCTAATCTTTTACTCAAAGTTGCGAATTTTTCTTGGGGTTGCCTACGCTTGCACATAAGCTCCAAAGTTTGTGTTTGAAGTGGCGGCACCAGAAATGCAAAGGGGTGGGAAAGGGGTGGCGTCAGTGTAGGTGTAGCAAACAGTTTGGGGGAGGGCAACACACGCACATGTATAAAATGCATATCAGGACGAAACAAGGCATGTCACAAAGAGGAATTACACTTATATTTATCTTGAACGTATCTCAGTTGGTGCCTAGTTGGGGGGCGGGGGAGGCTCCGGAAGCTCACGTCAAATATTCCTTCTCTCGCAGCGAATTTACACCGAGAAAGTATGTGAGAGAGAAAAATCCTATATATGGAATTTAATTCCTGTGGAAGGTGTTCCAAGCCCACACGTTGCAATGCATTCAGGCTGTTCTCTTGTACCAGCACAGAAATACATTCCAGAGGTACAACATCGATTGAATGTTTTTCATTGAATAGGGGCCCCGGAAGTTGAAGCATTTTGTTATTCTTATATCAAGCAAGTATAGACAATTTGGACGTAAGAAGGGAGAGTCAGTTTGGTTTTGCCACAGCCGGTTGGGGGAGGGGGCGGGCACCTTGGCGCCGCCACTGTGTGTATGTAGGCAGTTTTGGGAGGGTAACGGAATTGGGGATAGGTAAAGGTTAGCGAGATGAATTAGTTACGAAGCATTTCAAGAGAAAGGTAAGGAAATTTTAATCTTGTTTATCAACCGTATTATTCATTGTTTTGCATCATAATTGAAATGTACGTTTCTATTTTGCAACCATGGACATATATAAACCTAGACATCACATTACACACTGACAAAACGAACCAATAAATAATGCATGTACTTGTTCGTGAATCATTTCCTAAGTCATATTGATTTATACAGAATATCACTGTAACGTAATAGACTGATGTAATAAACTTGAGGGTTCTTTCTTTAGGATTGGATGATATATTGCGACGGTTGAGGTTTTCCTTCTTATATGACAACTAAGTTAATTTACAGTTATTGCGTTATTTCTGTATCATGACTAGGAATTCTTCATAATCTCAAACGATAAAAAAAATGAATTGTGAATAATTTCAACATGTGGCCTAAGCAGCATGCAATTTGTGCAAATATGTTAGTGGTAAGTTACTTCACTATTCGCCTACTAGTCATTTCTGTGCATGCTGGTAGAACTACTCTTTCTTTTAATACAAACAGAACATTATGTGTCAGATGATTGGCAAATATAGCCTAAGCATATCCTTGTTGGAACAAATAGCATTAAATCCGGATTCATCGACAGATAAACCAGGTTTATGATCGATAAACAAGGGAAAATTTATCGACAGATAAACATGGTTTATCAACTTATTTAACATTTGCCTTCCCATACAATACGTGCGAAATATTCTTCTCACATTTTGCAATAGATTGTCTCACAACACAAAGCGTCCTGTTGGGAAGTAAAGGAATCATCAGATGCCGACTTTTCGAAAACAGTACACGTTTCTTCTGGTACGATATGAATAACGAAGGAGGCGATACTCTATTGATCAAATTGGAGAACGGACGAGTCAGCGGAATAGGTTATACAACAGGTGCATTCAACATAGACAGTGATGGCTCGTTGATTATCAACTCAGTAACAGTTCAGCACGAAAGAGCATTTCACTTCGAAAGTGTGAGCCCCAACTTGATAAGAAGCAAGGACATAACAGTTATTGCATATGGTAGGTATTTACTACTACTCCATCGTCTCCCAGTCGCATTTGTCACGTTTTACTTACCTATGATAATTTATTACATGTTGAATATAGTTTATCACATCAATTGTTGGCAGAAAAATATTGGTGCAGCTCAAGCAGTAATGTATATAAGAGCTTCCTCAGATTAAAGTGAAATTAAATTAACGCTTTACGCAGTAAGTGAGTGAGTGATTAATTTTTATATATTGTATGGCCTATGTAAGCGTGCAATATGCAAGTGAGTGAATGAGCGAGTGAGTGAGTCAGAAAGTAAGAAAATCGTAATGATAGAACGGATGACGATTTCGCTTTGTAACATAAAAGCAGGACGTGTACCTTGTGCGTAGATGCATACAGTTTTCTCTATGATTTATAGTAGTAATATTATTTTGACAAAGCATTTGATTTCTCTCTGAGAGTGCAATTTGCCATAGCCTGTCTGGTATATATAGCTGTAAGATGTTTAATTGGAAATATTGATCCCCCATTTTTGTAATTCAGTTAAATATTCCTGGCAATGAATTACAATACTTTCTTGAGCATTCACAATAACTCCAGAAAAGTAAAGTTTATGAATTCGTTTTGCAGTTGAACCAATCGAACCAATCCCGGTAATTACAGAGTGCCTGGGTAAATCTGATTGCATCTTGAAAGGAAATCTAGATGGAGTCATCTCGTGTGTCCATCACAATACAAGACCAGCAGCAAAAATATCGTGGTTCATGAGAGATGGGACTCACGACATACCACTGAACTCCGCCACAAATCAGACACTTTCTGCAGATTTGATTACTTTTACGGTAACCTCAGAGATGGTCATAGGTGAAATACCCCTTCTTGTCTATAAGAATTCCTTGCTGTTACTTGTGTGCAAGTCTCATAACCCATATTCTGTGGTACAAGAATCCGATAGCAAAGTATTGCTTGATCTCTCGAAAAACGACCCTTTCGAAAAACAACCAGATCCAGTTTACGCTATTCAAAACCAAGATTTGGTAATTGAGTGCCCACTTACCATTGCTGCTGAAGATTCAATCGTTATGTGGATGGCGAAATCGCTTGAAACAAGAAACATTGTTTACCTAAAATATTCCGCTTATGGTGGTGTTCCGTCAGTGGAGACCGATGAGCAAGTAAGTCTCGACAAAAGCGGTGACTTAGTCATCTCACAAGTTGGATTACAACACGAAGGGATGTATGCATGTGTAGAAAGCACGGGAAACACCACAAAATCAACTCTGCAGCGTGTTGATGTAATAGGTGGGTAACCTATATGTTTTGTGTACTGTTTCCACTCTATATCATCTGCACCATTTTTCCAAATTGTGCGAACATTTACACAATTAGAATCTATCAAGAAAAATATAAATTACATTTCTTTAATCTTCATACATGATTGGGTGTCTAGCAGAGTTACAGAATAATTGTTAGTTTTTGTAGGACGAGAGAAGGCTTTATCACGGACATCGATACCACATATAGGCAGATAAGGTTTTAATCGAATGGTTGCTTCTCAGTATGCTGGCTTAGAGGATAACAGTTTGCTTATTAATTTTTAAGATATCTCATTGTCAATGTATGTCTTTTACCAAAGTATAAAATCCATTAACATCAAACCAGATGTGAGCATGTTCTATGTCTATTATGATTTGTTTTTTTTAGAGAATATGGTCTGATTCGTTGAGATATAAACCTGTTTGATGTTGTAGCAACCTGTTTCCAAATAGATATTGCCAAATAGATATTGCTGGCTTTAAGTTGCTTTATATACCATGCATTGTAATTCTTTGGCTGGATGATATTCTATAAATGAAGTTTTGGTGCAGGCTTGTACTTGATTCGGCATTGTGATAACATGTAGCATGGTGAATCGTATAGATTTCTTTTTGTTTTATTTACAGTTCAACCCACACCACCAAGAGTCTTGGTTGAAGGTTGCAACCTTTTTGAACCATGTAGTTTCCATATAACCGAAACAAAAGCCATTACATGTCAAGTGAATGGAGTTCATCCTGAGGTCGAACTCATGATAACAACCCTTTCAACTAATCTTGCTGTCATGAACACTAAGGTATTTACCTATGAAGACGAGGGGCTGTTTTACACTAGCATTCACGGAGACGTGATTTTGGTTGACGCTAGCTGTCAAGTTAATGGGACTATCATTTGCCAAGCTGTGGGACCGGCTGCCAACGTCTTCAAATCAGATGCTTATATCTCAATATCATCTAGTAAGTATATTGCTGTTCTATACACGTTATTAGGTTGTAACTATACTATTTACGTCAATTGTATGAAGATATTTGGATATGAACCTTCAAGTCTAATATAAATTTTGTCTTAGCTTTTGTTACAACCTGACAAAAATCATATTTTCCAGAATCTATACTCCTTTCTTACTATCAAAGAGATCCACTGTCCCCTCTTAAAATCCTATGACATTGCACTGTGTCTAAACACAGAGTGCACTGAACCCCAAGTCCGCCGCAACCAATGGCACGAAGATGTAAAGTATTAGGAAAAGTGATACCTTCCAACCAACACAAATTAAAGTCAATACAAATGTTGCTGAATTTCATTCTCTGTGCTTTATTCGTAAACTACGAATAGCAGATTGTTACACAGGACTACAAGTCTGACTTCACTACGACTGAAGGAATATAAAACAAGAGGACTAGCATCAAACTGAAAGTGAAAAGAAAACTGGCATTTTAACCTTGCCAAAAGCAAAAGGAATATATGGGACGGTGATGATTTGCCGGTTTTGTTTTTGACGTAATCTCTACCGGTATAACTCAATTAGTATATAGACGGGTAACGTCATTCTGAGTAGTTATTGGCACAACCTTTCGTCTAGTCCCGGGAAGATTCTCCCAGGCGCCCTACTGGGTGATCGACCATGGTCACACCATTGATTTTTGTCATTGAAGAGTTTTGGGGGTTTTCTTTGCAGATGGGGTAAAGTGTCCTCAAATTTCGGCTGCTCCTTTTCCTGCTGACAAAGACGTACAGATCAACCCATGGCGTACAATATGTTTGGGTATTGCTGTAATGTTACTTTATGTCTTTATTGGTAAGTTTGCGATTCTATCTCAAGTCAAGTCAAGTTAAGTCACAAGTCCTCTATATTTTTGCCGCCAATTTGTAAGTCATATATGAAAGCAACTTATAAAGTCATGCTATAAGTATAGACAAATGAACCTATAACTGGCTAAGGCTAAACTGAAGTAATGTGGCTCCGGTGGATGGGTTGCATCAGTGTAGTTCAGCTGCATTGATATCTAACAAATTAATAATCATGCAAGTGGATTGGACAACAATTGAAATTTATTTTAAACAGACACTTACAAATATGCAACTATATGATATATATTTATATCACAATGAAACAATTAAATAATGACAAAGTATTCATAATACATGGACCGCCCACATCGTCGGGGAGAAGGCGAAGAGTTCCCTTGGGAAGGTGGGGGGGGGGAGGGGTTGACTTGAGAAACTGGTAGGTGCTTAGATGCAAACTTGGTGGTATTTGTTGTGTATTTTCAAGGATTTTTAAATGTCTACGGTTGTATTGTACATTTAAGTTACATGTAGGACATGATCTCTTTTTGTAATATCCTGACGGTGGGAGGGGACCAGGGGCACGGGATTGTGCTCTTGAAGTTTTAGACCCTGTCCCAGCAGCAGCAGTCGTGTCTGCCAGCTGGAATGAAAATGTATTGTTGATATTTATACCAAATTTACCAATATAGCGCATTACAGAAACCAGTCAATGAAACATCAAAACAATTCTGTTCCGGTAAACTAACTAAGGCAGTTTGTTTCATAATTTAGGTACAACTGCATAATATCATTTAATGGGAGCACAGGTGGTGGTACGAAGTTATCGGAAGCTGCAACATTGTTAAATGAAAAATATATGTAAAGACATAACAGAAGGAGGATTTAAACTAACGTTCTATGGAATTTATCTAAGAGTTCCAGAGGGGGTTCAGGGGGAAGGCCCGGACAATGCAACTAGTATAAAATACTTATTGCTGTTTCATAGCGAGTTTATAGAACAAATACACATGTTAGAAAGAGGAATTTGATTTCTCTAGAATGTATTGCAAAGCGCTGATAGTGTGAAGCACCCTGCTTCTTTTGCATTTTGGGAATATTCTTTCTTCGCTACTAATTAATCATCTAATTACGCCTCCGAATGCACCATGGCGTCTAAAGTTTTATAATTTTACATTTCTGCTGACCAAAGGCCTTCGACAACCTGCATCTCTACGTATAATTTGCATTGAGGGTAGAATATAGTTAACTACGCAATGGATGATTGTCACCTAGTGATTTTGTTTTGTAGTTTACTAAAGTTCCTTTAAAATTCGTTGCCAATTAAGTGAATGATTAAGATATTTGTCGAGTTGTCAAGCTATATGCAACGAATCAACTCAGCAATTTGTCCAACTTTTTCAGAATGTCTCGTTTGCTCAATTAAAACTTGTCAATTTTTCTTTCTTTCAATTTAGCGCTCAAAGTCATCGGGAAATGTTTTGCAAAGTCGAACTGTGATAGACACTTTATTGTAAGTATATATGTCCTTGCGTCTTACAATAGACACATTGTCCATACAGATTGCTACGACTTCATTGCATTGTTCTACACATAGTTGTGGGAATTTCAACAGAAGTCGATATTAATTGGCCATTTATTAGCGTTTAGTGCATTTATAACACAAATAAATGTAGGCATTCCTGCCAACCCCCTCCTCCTCATGAGATGAGAAATTGACATGTGTTCATTCAATTGAATTCAAATGTGTGTTTTTCATTAACCAATCAATCAAATGTCAAAATTGTGTAAGAATATTTGCCACTTTGACTAGAAGAATACTTCCAAATGGAGTTTGAGGACAGAATTTTGTTACTGTAGATATAAAAAATTACCATTGAGCATATTGAAAGTAATGGACAAGAGAACAGTGGTAGAAAGGTGAATGTTATTGAACTTACATCGTACGACAAAACTCTTTGTAATGATCTCTTAATAAATTAAAGTGATTTCGTGTTTCCTTTCAGATGTAAATGGTATCAGTTACGAAATCAAATTCCGTATGAAACGACAGATACGTTTACATTGCTACGACCTAAATGAAATTATAATAATTAACAATTATAGTTACCAGCTCGTCAGTTGGTATTATCCTTTTCTTAATTGTTTAATTTGTTTACTTAATTATTCATTACCTTTGTAACGGGGCACACTGCTCTTAAACGCATTAATGTCCTCTGTTCTATTAATATACACTAATTGACCATTTATAATAATGAAAATAAACCGTCATATTAACATTTTTAATTATGTAATAAGCTTACAAATTGCACTAGAATTTATATACACTGTAGATGAATTACAATCCTTTAGAGTAATTCCTTCAAATGTTTATCGATGCGAACTCATATTCAGAGATCACTATCACTTGTGCACTCTTTTTTAAAATGTCTGTTAAAATATGATCAGCACCCTGTCAAATGTAAACAGTTTGCCTGATCAGACGGGCACCGAACATACTCTGTTTACATTTATCAGAATATTCTATTAAAAACAAGACCAGGAATCTGATCAAATAATAAAAATAACCAGATTCTCAGAACAGATGAGATCTCATCAGATTCTGTATAAATTGATAAGTATGTGATCAAATACTGAATGAAATTAATTGATAGTAATGTCACACCGGTATGTGGACAAGAAATAAGGACACAAACAAATACTTGAATTAAACATAGTATGTTAGAGCTTCATCTGACTAGACATCCTTTACGGAATACAATGAGTGACGGGGGGGGGGGGGGGGC